>JASDQU010014477.1:29815-53450 GCA_032191745.1 Picea mariana
GGAGAAAGGACTTAAATATCTTTTCTTTTGTTGGGGGCAATCTTGATATAAAAATATTAAAAGTTGACATAGATAATTGATTGAATGTTTAGAGGGTTGAAGAGAGTAAAATATCTTTTGTTGGGGCAATCTTGATATAAAAGGATTAACGGCTTAGAGGGTTCTCAATAGCAATGGTTGGTATGTTGGTTGGTAGGAGAGTCATCCCCACACATCCCCACACATGGTTGCGATTACTAATTATGGCTTAACCATAGTTGATAGCAAGAACTTAAAGGGTTTTTCATCCACCTACACTGTAAGATACTTGATCTCTTTAACTTTTATGTATGACCCTATAACTTGTTCCTCGTATTGATAATATAATGGAAAATGAAAATGATATCTACTTTTACTTTATCTAAAAGTATACAAAATGCTTTCTTAATTTATAAGAATTGATTTTACTATATTGAACATTACACGGTGAAATCAAGCTTTATAATATTTAAAGGTAACACTTAAACAATATGGCTATGTTGAAACCCACATGAATGTATACGGCTATGCCCAGAGGAATGTAAAGTGAAATCTTAAAAAAAGAAAGATGTACAATGTATATTTTGGTAATAATGAAGATGTACCATGTCTATTTTGAAAATAATGAATCATATAAGTAGCAATTTAATTTATATTTTGGCACTAAATATACATGTTACTATGAAATGTGATTAAAAAACAAATATCCAATTTTTATACATTCATTGGAATTAGACATACATGTTATTCTGTAATAGGGTGTATGCACAAAAATACATATATCCAATTTTTATATTGGAATTAGACATACATGTTAATTTGTAATAGGTTATATGCAAAAATAAAAAGACACAATAGATAGATTAGACATTAAAATATAAACATCCAACACAAAATATGTAAGGCAGATTCTGATAATAATTTCTTGGACAAATTCGTGTAATGAATCATAGAACATGGAAAATGCAAATCATAGCTTAAATCAAACAGTTGGGTATGAAGAGGCAAAGTAAACCTTAAAAATGAAAATACTAGGTATTTATGTGTATATGTGCATGTCTACACTTAGTTATTTATATGAATACATGTTTAAGTAGTTAAGGTTTACGGTACAGGTACAAGTGTGGGTTCAATGGCAGAAATCCTTTCTTTGAAATCAAGGAGTATCATACTACATGGGAGTGGAAGGTGGGCATAGACTTTAGCAGTCAAATCGTTGTGCAAAGGAGGTTTCTTGTCCCACAAACAAAAAAATCTCATACACCAATTTAATGTCTTGTAACCTTAAAAGTAGAAGATTATTATTATTATAAGCCACTGAACATTTATAACATGAAAACCCATGTTCTGAGTTATAAAACCAAATTTTATATCTTTAAACAACCATATATGAATTATACAACCAAATTTTATATTTTTGAACAACAATATATGAGTTATACAACCAAATTTTATATCTTTGAACAACAATATATGACTGCCAAAACTTAGGGGAAGGTTACACAGTTGTAGGAAGTAAAAATCTCGACAAGTAGGATTACAGTTTATATTTTGGCACGTCCTGAATCTTGCAGTAGGCTTACAATCTATATAATCTATATTTTGGCATGTGGCAATAGACACATGGGTTGGATCCTTCTTGTAGGTTTCCGAGCCAATAGAAAACACAAAGCCAACCTTTTTAAGGTAGACATTAAATAAATAAACTCAATCTCTAGAAAACACAAAGCCAACCTTTTTACAAGTAGACATTAAATAAATAAACTAAATCTCTATGTCAGCATGTTACGCATGAAATCTGCGTGTTGGATATGAAATATGTAGCCCGGATTCTTATGATAACTTACCAGACAAATGCAAGTAATAGATCACATGGGGTGTTAAGTGCAATTTGGATGTCTAACCAAATCACTGGACATGGAGAACAGATGGGATCTTGAAAATGAGAATATCAGATATTAAATCAAATCATTGGACGTTGAAAACGCAGATCAGACCTTATAAATAAGAATACTAGTTATGAGATTAGATTGTATTAATCATAGTTTCATATTGTTTCGAAGGGATAGCACTGGTCTTTTTTTTCATTCAGAGGTTTGACCTCCACAATTGCTTTGGTCTAAGTTCTTTGGGCAGTCATCAATGACCTGCCAGCGGCCAGTTGGGGAGCCATACCTTCCAACAAATCCAAGCTCCTCCTACTGCATTGGAATCCAACCACCTCACTGAAAAACTCCTAGCTAGTGCAAGGAGTCCATCCGCCAGCACTGGACTTGACCCTGAGACGTCCCAGAGCAAGGGAAAATTTTAAGGGCTAAATTTCGCTCATGGGCTAATTTTCCATGCTTTTTCCAAAAAAAATTCGCAAATTTCCATTTTTTCTATAAGTGATTCACCCAAATTCTATAGAATAAAATTATTTTACCTTAAAAATAGCCCAAATTTTATAGAAACTATATAAACTCCTTAGGAATTTGAACACTTTTACAAAAATATCCCCAAACATTTTATAGTTTGAATACTAAAGACTAGTAAGATTGGCCATAGTTTCTACATTTTGAAATAAATTTCCATCCTTAAAATTATTCTTGTCCAGAGCCCCAAAGGACTGGAGAAAGGTGGCTTTGCCAATCTCCCTACAGGCCTAAGCCATCCTTAGTCAGCGCACCTTCCCACACATGGGATGTGGAACATGTTCCCTGGGATGAGGAGACACAGATGTGTCTCCTGGATGTGGAGACATCTCTCTAGGATGCACATCCACAAGGACAGGTTTCTTAGGGCCAGGGATGCATCCGCTGGCAACACAGAATACATAAATATATAACCTTGTTTTGATATTTAAATGATTTCGAATAAACAGTTATAAACCTTTGCAACCTCTGTATTTCAGGTAACATTGCATAATGTTCTACGCGTTTTGTAACAGCATTGTCATTACAAGGGAAAAAACCATTTTCAGAATGGAAGTTCTTCCAATAAATGAGTGGTCTAATTTCAGTGCTATATTCAGGTTGTCATTACTCACAAAACTCATCTATCTTATATTTTGTCTTATTTCCGATCAATACACTGCAGTAACGAATGTAAGAAAGACTGAGAGATATAGATAAAATCTAAAATTTCCAAAGCCATTTCAACCAATGTAGGGTCAGGAATTGAGTTTGTTTGGGTTCAATCTTATATACAGATTTGTATCTTGAAAGCAAAGTCGGGGAAAAAGAAAAAAGATAAATAGAAAGGAATAAAATGTGGTAGATACTAAATTCTATATGCAACACTACAAAACTCTGTATCAGATTGGTATTAGTGTGCTCAATCAATCATAAAAAAGACAATTGCCAATAACATAATCTACTCTTCAGCTCTACTTCCCAGTCATCAAAGGCAAACTCAAAATGCCTCTAAAGAGAGCAAATTAGTCATAAGCAGTGTGTGCCCAAAGTGCTCGCAAAATAATTGTAAGGCAATCATATAGCCGCATCAACTAACCAGAAGCTAAACTCAACAGTACTTATGTTCCGGAATTGATCAGGATTTACCAGAATGAGACTGATTGTATAAAGTAACAAGGACAACTTTTCTGAGATCAATAAAAACAAAAAAACTCTCCTCACAAAAGAAATGTTCTCCGTGACTAAATTTTTGAATATATTATGAAACAGTAACTGCATAAAGCCATAGCAAATATGATCTAATTGGGTAGATATCAAAGATTTCCATACAGCATGATTGCAATGAGAAAGACAAAGGAAGGATGTTGAATTTCCCATGTCCAAACGAGATGCAATGCCACCTTCACTAGGACATATTTAGTAAACCCTACACAAGCGCGTGGCTCTTAGAAATCACTCCTGTAGGTTATTTTCCATTGATGATCAATAGCTTTGACCTTCAGTTGACCTAGACTTAGCTACATTCACTCGTATAGATCGACCTTCCACTTCCTGGAACCAACACAGAACAAACCAATGGATTGAATCAATAATGTTCATGCTTGAGTTAAATTTTTATCATACTATTAAAACTTAATCATCTAAGAAATTTAGAAATAGATAATAAAACATTTCATTCCTAACAGAGGAAAAAGTGAAATATTAGCTCGATGCATCTTGAAATTTGAATTAAAAAAACTAGAGAGATAATAGCAGTTACCAATCCATCCATTTCAGAAACAGCAGCCTCTACTTCAGCTTCTGATGAGAAAGAAACAAATCCAAACCCTCGCGATCTTCCTGTTTCACGATCCTGTATAACTTTTGCACCCAACACATTCCCTTTTCCGTTTAATGCTTCTCTAAGAGTTTCTGAGGTTACACTCCATGCAAGATTACCAACATAAACCTTGTGTGGACTGTCAACAAAGCCACCAAAATTAGAAGGTGACCTTGCTGGGCTCCTCCCATTTTGTAGTCTAGGAACCTCTGGAAAGTTGACCCTCAAACTGCGCCCATCTATTTCCTGCATTGATAAAAGGCCAACCAACTCAGTTCAGTCAGAAAACTGCTAACAATTGACTAACCAAACACAGGAAGCTCCTAACATTTTTTCCTTGATTTGTTTTTTGTGCTTAGGAACACATTAGCTCACATCTTTATCGATCTGAGTCAATCTGATTACCTTTGCTTTCTTAACCAATCTAAGACAATCAGGACAGAAAATTTTCTAGAAAACTAGTTAAAAATTCATATCAACTGTGTGAAAAAATAGGATTTAGAAAACAATGCTTGTATTGGAAACAAGTAGGCAACTCTTAAGAAAGAATACATTCCCTCACTTACAAAGCCATTAAACTTTTTAATAGCTGCTTCAGCCTCTTCAACGGTGCTCATTGTAACAAATGCAAATCCTCTGCTTCGCCCAGAAGACCTATCATAAATTACCTGCACCCATTAGGCATTTTCAGTGTTCCACGTAAGCATATGCTGAATATACAAAAAGGCATGGCCACAATACATCCCTGGAACAAAAAATATTTTCACCCTACATATACAAAGCTATCGAAGCAACTAGGCATGAGCTAACAGACATTCACAACAGAAGATAAATTGTCTCCCGATCCTCAAGTCCTCGTTGCAGCAAGGGTTTTGTGGAGTCTGAAGTTTTTCTATGTAAATGTATTGGAACATTTTTCGGCAGAAATGCAAATCAATCCTATAAAATGCAAGCTAAACAAGTTGAAAACTTTGTTGAAAGCGAAAAAAAAATTACTGATCTAGATTGGTTTATCTACCAACCATTTTCTTTGGTAAAAATAGTCTAATAGCATTGAAATTGAAAACAGGTGCCCCATGAAAACCATTTCACAATTTTACAAAACAGCGGAAACAAGTATTGCCAAAAAGGAAATGGGAAGGGTGTCCTTATGTTTGGTAGGGGTAAGTAAGTTTTAGCTTGTCACGTAAATTCATAAATTGCTGGTGTGAACCTCTCAAGCCATGGTCAGAAATGGATGCCTAAATAGTAAAGGCTAATAAGCATGGGCTTGTCCTTAAGCACTGAGCTTTTCCAGCCGAAGAACATAATCGATATATGAACTCTACTGTAAAACAATTTTCCAGATGGTTGTCATTCATTCCAATTGAATCAAAAAAATTCATTCACACACAACATAGGCTATGAAACTGCAGGTGGATGCATTTTCATTTACACACACCACACAGGCTCTAAAACCATAGGTAAATGCATACATTGCCTAACACTTTGTGTGGGGGTGTTCATCTTCTAATTTTTAAAAGAAGTGATTTCATTTACACAGAACAATTGTTGAAATGGTGCCAACAAATTTCCCATTAATTTAGATATGGGTGGATTTCTAGGCTCCTGTTATTCTGCATTCAGTTGAACCAAATCAGCTAAAAATAGAATTGGTTAGTTGCACATTAAATTTATGTAACTGTTTGAGATATGCTTCATAACTATGTAGGCCTATAGAGGCAAGTGTGTGGGATGAGTGTGAGAGATGGTCGTAAGCTGAGTTTGGCTGTTGTAATTCTCCCTTGAACAATAAGAAAACTGATTATCATTGCCCCGTGGATGTTTCCCCTTTGAAGGGTTTTACCACATAAATTCGCTGTGTTCTTTGTCTGTGATTGTTGTCTTGTATCTTTCTGCCGTTTAATCTTGTTTTGTTTATGCTTCCGCTGCCCAACAAGTGGTATCAGAGCGCAGAGTAGAAGGATCTGAGAGCGAAGAAGAAAGACCTGTAAAGAGGACTGTCTGTCACGAGCAGAGGAAACATAAGGTCGCTGGATCAAAGTCAAGCAAACCGTAAGGCAGAGGACGAGCATACTCTGCTGGAGTGGAGAAAGGACGGTATTATTTGCCCCATCGCTCCCGAGTCTTGATGGAGGGGCAATAATTCGTCTCAGCCTTACATTTTCCAGATTTTTGGGGATTATTGCTGCCAGAGCCTTGTCTGAGGCACGATACTAGTGAACCGAACGTTTTCAGGACCATCGCTCTCTGAGGTATATGGGAGGCACAATACTAGTGGACCATCGCTCCTCACGATTTGAGGCAGGCGTGATAGCCGTGGAAAGTCATTTAAATTGATTTCAAGGTATATGCATTGGACTCGGGAAGTATGATCACCTTATTTTTAAGTATGGTTGCCTTATATTCATAAAGTACGTGGTAAGCACAAGATGCATTTTATGAAGAATCGCATTTAAAGCTACATAAGTAAGTGGAGGATGTTTTAATAAAAGGTGAGGTGGAACCTTTGTTTAGTAAAAGGTTTTAAGGCAAATATTTTAAATATTTGTACTTTGGCTTAAACCTTTTAATTAAATATTTTAGGGTTCAAATATAATATTGTTCCTCCATATTTTAAAAAAACTTGGTTTTATAAGCTGTAGTTTTGGGCGGTTTGTGCTAATGGAAAAAGTATAGAGTTCAAAATTTGAGGTAGAGAAATTCAACGGGAAAAACAACTTCGAGCTATGGAAGCTCAAGATGCGGGATCTGCTCGTACAACAAGGATTGCGAAAGGCGTTGGCAGGCAAGACAAAGAAACAGGCAAGCATGATAGACGAGGACTGAGAAGATCTGGATGCAAGAGCTCTCAGTCCCATTCGTTTATGTCTGGCGAATGAAGTTTTGTTTAATATCGTTGGAGGAGACAACGACAAACTTATGGAACAGACTGGAAAACCTTTACATAACAAATTCCTTGACAAACAAAATCTTCTTGAAGAGGCAATTGTATAGCTTGAGGATGAAAGAAGGTACAAAAATTGTCGATCATTTAAACGTTTTCAATACTCTGATTTGTCAATTATCTAGTATGGAAGTAAAATACAAAGATGAGGACAAAGCAGTTACCCTATTGTGTTCATTACCTGAATCTTGGGATTATTTAGTCACATCTATGTGGTTTAGCACAACAGACGCCACTGATTATGACACTGTTGTGGGAGCTATGTTGTCTAAGGAGATGAGGAGAAAATTCAGTCAAGAAACCTCAACATCAGAAGCAATGGTGGCTAGAGGACGATATACAGAAAGAGGGCAAAATCTGAGAGGTACATCAAGATCTAAGTCAAAAGGAAAGAAGGGTAAGCTAAAATGATGGTATTGTGGCAAATCAAGGCATCTCAAGAAGGATTGTTGGAAAAGAAAACAAGCATCCAAAGAGGACTCCACAAATGAAGCAAATTCGGCAGAAACAAGTTCAGGTTCAGGTATGGTTGATGAGGTATTATCTACTTGTAATGTTTCACATCATCATCAAGATTGGTTAATAGACTCTAGTGCATCCAATCATATGTGTCTTCGTAGAAATTTCGTTTTCAACTTACCAATCTATAGATGACAGTGTTGTTTTTATGGGAAATGATATTTCTTATAAAATTGTTGGGATTGGTAGTATCAGGGTTAAAATGTATTATGGTATTGTAAGAACGTTAATAGATGTGAGGCGTGTACCTGAACTTAGAAAGAACCTAATATCTTTGGGAGATCTAGATTCCGGTGGTTATAAATCTACAGTTCAAGGTGGAGTACTGAAGGTGTCCAAAGGCATCTTAGTAGTCATGAAGGCTAAAAAGATCGGGAATCTTTATCAGAGAGAAGGAAGAACCGAATCAAATCAAGCAGCGGTAGTATCTGAAGGTGCAAGTGACTCTACTCGTTTATGGCATCAGCACTTGGGCCATATGAGCAAGAAAGGGCTTAAGGTACTGTAGACCGTAAGTTACTTCCAAGCTTAAAATCTCTTAATTTGAATTTCTGCAAGCATTGTATTTATGGAAAACAGTCTAGCCAAAAGTTTAAAACAGGAAGACATATTAGTAAAGGTATCCTTGATTATATCCATTCAGACTTTTGGAGACGATCTCCTAAAGTTTATTTTGAAGGATCGTCATATTTTGTAACATTTATAAATGATTACTCTAGAAAGGTGTGGATCTATTTACTTAAAAGAAAAGATGATGTGTTTAATGCTTTTAAGCAATTTAGAGCTTTGGTTGAAAAGAGCACTCGCAGGTCAATCAAGTGTTTGAGAATAGATAATGGAGGTGAGTTTACTTCTAAGGAATTCAAAAATTGTTGCAAGGAAGTTGGGATTGAAAGACATAAAACCACGGTTTATACTCCTGAGCAAAACGGTGTTGTTGAACGCATGAATAGGATTCTTCTAGAGAGACTAAGGAGCATGCTCAGTAATGCCAAGTTGCAGCAGGAATTGTGGGTAGAAGCAGTTTTTACAGCATATTAGCTGGTAAATCGATCACCATCAATTGCAATAGACTGTAAGATTCCAAAAGAGGTATGGACAAGTCATCCTTGTGATTATTCAAATCTTAAATATTTGGTTGTGAATCCTATGCTCTTATTCCTAAAAATCAACGTTCTAAGTTATATTCCAAATCAAAAAGGTTTATCTTTGTTGGGTATGGTGATGGAGTTAAGGAATATAGACTTTGGGATTCTACTGCCCACAAAATCACCATTAACACAAATGTCATATTTGATGAATTGTCACTCATAAAATCAGAAGTAGATGTTGAAGTGAAACAGACAGAAGTACCACAAACTCAGCAAATCCAGTTGGAGACTCGATCATCTACGGGAGAGAAGGAGCATGAAGAAGCTCTTGCAGAAGAAGATGAGGATACAAAAAAATTCCAGGAAATTGAGAAAGTGTTGCAACAATCTCTATGGAGATCTACATGAGTCAGAAATTTTCCTAAGAGGTATGACTATTATGTTTCATCTGTTGCTTTGGTTTCTAAAGATGGAGAACCTAGTTGTTATCAGAAAGCAATAGAGGTATCTGATAGTGGTAAATGGAAAGTAACAATGAAAGAAGAAATGGATGCCTTAGAGAAGAATAAAACATAGGACCTAGTAGAACTCCCGAAGGAAAGGAAGGTTGTAGGTTGCAAGTGGGTCTACAAACTGAAAAAGGGTGTTGATGATAAAGTTGAGAGGTATAAAACAAGACTGGTGGCAAAAGGGTATTCTCAAAAGGAAGGTATTGATTTTCATGAAATCTTTTCACCAATTGTTAAGCTTGTTTCAATTTGTATTGTGTTAGCACTAGTTGCTTTACTTGATCTTGAGTTAGAGCAGCGGGATGTTAAAACAACATTTTTACATGGAGATTTGGATGAGGAAATATATATGGAACAACCAGAAGGGTTTGTTCAGGATCGCAATAAAAGGTTTGTTTGCAAACTCAAGAATTCATTGTATGGCCTGAAGCAGTCTCCCAGACAATGGTACAAGAAGTTTGATTCCTTCATGGTGAGCCACAATTTTACAAGAAGTGAGTATGACCATTGTGTTTACTTTAAAAAGTTGGAAAACAACATATTCATTATTTTGGTGTTATATGTTGATGATATGCTTGTAGCAAGAAAAAGCATGGTTGAGATCAACAGGTTGAATGCTTAGTTGGCTAAGACATTTGATATGACAGATCTAGGAGCAACAAAACAAATCTTGGGCATGGAGATACACAGATACAAGAAAAATGGTAAGTTGTGGTTATCACAACAGAAGTATGTGGAGAAAATACCTATGAGATTAGGTATGAATAATGTGAAACCAGTAAAAATCCATTTGGCTTCCCATTTCAAGCTTTCTTCAAGTTTATGTCCTAGTAATGATGAAGAAAAGGAGTATATATCTCGTGTACCATATGCAGTAGGAAGTTTAATGTATGCAATGGTAAGCACTAGGCCGAATATTTCACATGCAGTTGGTGTTGTCAGTAGATACATGGAAAATCCAGGTAAAGAGCATTGGGCAATAGTGAAATGGGTGCTTCAGTATCTTAGGGGCACAAGTAATTATTGTATCACCTATAATGGTTGCAGTGATTTAGTCCGTGGTTATGTCGATTCAGATTTTGCAGGTGAGTTGGAAAAAGGAGATCCACTTCAAGATATGTCTCTACTCCTGCAGGAGGACCTGTTAGTTGGATGTCAAAGCTTCAAAACATTGTTGCTTTATCCACTACGGAGGCAGAATATATAGTTGCTTCACATGCTTGCAAGGAAACAATTTGGTTAAAAGGTTTGTTGGGTGAGTTTGGAAGGATGCAGCACAAGGTGAATCTATTCTGTGATAGTCAAAGTGCTATTCATTTGGCTTAAAATCCAGCTTATCACAGTAAGGCAAAGCATATTCCTATGAAATACCATTTTGTAAGATAGGTTATTAATGAAGGTGGAGTGGATCTGGAAAAGGCCTATACACAAGAAAATTGTGCAAACATGTTCACAAAACCAATATTGTTAGAGAAACTACGATGGTGCCTGGCTTCTCTTGGCTTACAGGAAAGGTGATGAATAAATTTGGGCATGATATTCAGGTAAATTATTGTCAAGGTAGAGATGGTTGAAACGGTGCCAACCAATTTCCCACGAATTTAGATATGGGTCGATTTCTAGGCTCCTATTATTCTGCGTTCAATTGAACCAAATCAGCTAAAAATAGAATTGGTTAGGTGCACATTATTTATGTAACTGTTTGAGAGATGCTTCATATCTATGTAAGCCCATAGAGGCAAGTGTGTGGGATGAGTGTGAGAGATGGTTGTAAGCTGAGTTTGGTTGTTGTAATTCTCCCTTGAACAATAAGAAAACCGATTATCATTGCCCCATGGATGTTTCTCTTTTGAAGGGTTTTACCACATAAATTTGTTGTGCTCTTTGTGTGTGATTGTTGTCTTGTATCTTTCTGCTGTTTAATCTTGTTTTGTTTATGCTTCCACTGCCCAAYAACAATGGCTCTAATGCAATAGGCTTTCACCAAGTCTGCCTAACCTGGTTTTTCTAATCCTGGTATTTTATCTCGCTCACACACACACACACGGAATTGTTAGGAGAAAAATCATGAGCAGCTAGATCATGATGATTGAAAATTCACAAATGATTTTTGTGGACCTCCAAATGCATGGCAAGAATATAGATGCCTAGTAAGCATGGTGTTATTTTTGAGAAATTTGCAAGACAATTGTCATGATTTCCAATCGAATTTGTTAGAATTGGGGAAAATTGAAAAACAAAATGCTTTTAAAATTTTATGTTCACTAGATCAGCATAAAGAATAAGACATATAAACAGATCTAAAGCAAATAAAATTTCAGAGTATAAAAAAAAATAGCTTTTAGCTTACCTCCTGATTTAATGATAGATGTACCTGTCACACATGTGGATGTAGGCCTCTGTAAGTATGCTCAGACTTAGTTTAGGTTCATGGATAAAGCCTCTTAGGGTTTGATCTCTGTCAAAGAGAACTGTGGGACAGATTTCCCATGGAGGGAAAGCCTCAATGAAAACAACAATAAACCCTCTAATTTAACAGCAATAACCCCAACAAGAAGAACCCTCCAATAGACAATGATTAGGCACAGGAAGAGATCTGGACAGGTAAGCAAAACCTCCACTAGAAAACTGCTAGCACCCTCACTCAGAAATCTGGACAACAAACTCAGAAAACCCCACAGAGATCTCAGTACTCCACGCGACAGCTAAAAGGGAATCCACACAGCAAGGGAGATAGCCCAGAAAGGGGCCCGCGACACTTACACACAGAGTTATGGCCCTAAAAGGAGAACGACACCCACTGGAACAGGTCCGGTTGCAAGAGGACAGGTCCGACATGAAGGGGACAGGTCTGGCAGCAAGAGAAACAGATCCGATAGTAAGGGAGGCACCTCACAGTTCAGGAGTGGCAGATCCAGTAGTCACACATCAGCAGAAGACCCTCCAGCCAACACAGAAAATCTCAGAACTGAAACTGATAAGTTAAAGAGAGGTCGCATCAACAAGAGAGAGCATTCAATGAGGTGGCCGCAACAAGGAGAGTGATGAGAGAATGAGTGAGTGTGAAATGCAATAGGGTAGGGTCTAATTTATAGTTAGGGAGAGGGGTTAGGGTAATTAGGATTATAATTAATTATTGACATTTAATTAATATAAGTATTAATTAATATGTCAATTAATATTTAATTAAAACCATGATTACATTAAAAACCTCAATCACATAAAATAAACCCCAGTCACACAAAATAAAACTCAATCGCATAAACCAAGAGGGAAAGCAAACCAACAAGGGGTTACATGTTAAGATAAAGTCAAGGGGGGGTTCCTTAATGGCAAAACATGTCCACATGAGTCTCATAGTGACCTATAAACTTTATCATCACTGCATAAGGGGGTACATCAACAATGTGGTCATGTCCATCTTCATAGACTCTCCTAGGTCTCATGGACAATCTCGGGAGAGAGGAAGAGGATCACACATCAACACATCTTGGTATGACACCAAGATCTACCTGGTCAAAGACCAGGTTGCCCCAGAACACATATGGGGGCCCTAGAACACATCTAAGGTCTTCTCCACCAAGGTACAAGACCAAGGATCAACCCATGCATTAAGCAAGGGTTCCCTGGGACACATTCAAGGGCCCTAGACACATCTAGGGACTTATATAAACCACCAAGGATCAATCCAAGCACCGGGCAAGGATTCCCTGGAACACATCCAGGGGCCCTCTAGAACACATCTAGGGTCTTATTGCTTGGTCTTAGACCAAGAACCCCAGTCATCTACTAGAGGGTCTCACAAGGGTCTTTTTCCATGGCTCTCATTGCTTGGTCTCATACCAAGAAACCCCAAGAGTGTTGGGAGCCCTAGTCCACAGCTAGGGTCTTATGCCATCCTCCAGGAGAATTTCTCTTGCAGGTGCACTAATTTCAACAGAATCAAGTAATTTCATTTACACAGAACAGTGACTATGATGTAATAGGTGGATCAATGAAAAGGGCTAATTCACATAGTCTGCCTAGCCTGGTTATTCTAATCCAAGTACTCTCGAGAATTGTAAGAAAAACATAAACCATTTGAAAATTCAAAAGTAATTAGCCTGGACCTCCCAAAGCATAGTGAGAACATAGATGTCTAATAAGCATGATGTTATTTTTGAGCCCTGACCTTTGCCAACTCAAATTTGGCATCAAAACACTTGACAGACGCATAAAGGCACATACATTCCAAAACCCAAATTTGTAACAATGAAAAGGTAACTAGACAATACCTCTACCATCTCGACAACCCCACTCTCGTCAAACATTTTGGCGAGCCCTTCACTGTCAATGTCAAAGGGGAGATTACCCACATATAGTTTAGTGCCCTCAGGAAGAGGAGGATAGTCCTGGCCTTCAACTGACTCTTGCTCTGGCTTGCTCTCTGGTTCTTCCTCCTGAACCGCTTGAATTCCCTCCAATCGCTCTTCCGATTTTTCTCCTTCTGCTTCGCTTTCTGAAACTCCTGATGCAGGGGGGACCTCTTCTTCTTCTTCTGCTTGCGCCAAAGGGATATCTTGTTCCTCCTCTACCACTTGTGCTGACAAAGGTGAATCCTGTGCCAGTGCTCTAATTCTGAGTATCCGCCTCCTACCCAGAACAGGAGCCAAACAAGAAATCCCATGGCGGGCATGGGATATCCCTGAATGACAAGGGACCGCCTTTGGCAAGGCCATCATAGGCATCCTTGAACAAGGGGCCTTCAGACATGCTGAACCTCCTCCTAAAGATGTTGCTGCTGCTGCTTCTAATGAAGGCAGCACTTTGGTAGTTGCCATGGAAAAGCATGAAGTTGCCATCTTCACAAAAACCTCAAAAATCCTGCCCCCAAAACCCCCCGCGAAAATCCTAAACCTGCAACAGGATCTTACAACTTCATCTGATATTGCCTAATTCTCATCAATTTTACTTTTACCCAAATACTTCAATACATAAAAATACTCCACATCCCAAATATGAATATGGCTTTGGACACACGCCTTCATACCGTGATTCTGAGAAGATAAGGTATAAAAGGGATAAGATGGTGGGAGTCGGGTGGTTTGGGTTGGAGAAGATTTAGATATTTTTCTTCCATTTATGTAGACAACTATAAGGAACTAAATGTTGAGGGCTATTTATGAAGGAGATTCGCGTTCATGTCTTGATCTGTATATTATTTTGATTGGTTATATAAAATAAATTAATTTTAATATTTTATCTCTAAAGCACAAAGATCAAATTTTTACAATTTTTAGGTGTAAAGTATTTAAATTATGTTTAAACTTAAAATTTGTATTTATATAACTTTTCAATAAATAAAAAAATGGATTATTTAAATTTATTTATTAAGAATAAAAAAAATGTTTTAAAAATTTATTTAATATTTTTTATATTATGATTTGTTACATAATTTTATATATATATATATATATATATATAAAAAAAAATTGTATTTAATATTTTTTATATCATGATTTATGTTACATAATTATGTAATTTATATAATATGTTCAAAATATATATATATATATATATATATTAACTATGTTAAAAATTGTAGAATATTATTGTTACAACATTATAATTACCAGAATACATGTATGGAAGGGTTTTAAGTAACATGTTGATATTATGATATGTAGCATTTGCAAAGTATTATTACAATTATACATAGAGTCTATAATTTATAGATTAAAAAAATAAGAAAGAGATATATTATTATTGAAGGATTCCAAGTGAGCAAAAGTTAGAATTGAAACTATTTTTTGGTAAATAAAAATATAGATGATTATATTAATAAAAAAAAAATTATATATGAAATCATAATATCTTTTGCATTTTAATTTATAAAACTTTTTTAACCTATTAGTATCAAAGTCACTAAAAAATTTAAAAGTTGTGAATTTGTCATAGAGAAAAGTGATACGGTTAATACATTTTTTAGAAGTCATAAACATTGTATTACCATCAATGTAATTTCTAAAATTGTTTATCAAAAAAGTCTATAAAGAAAAGCATGAAGCAATTATGTAATACCTCTTCCCATAAGTGTTGATGTTTGATACACTTAGCCCATAAAAATTTGTGTAGAGATCCAAAACTTTATATTGGTTTTCCACCTCCATTTATTCCTTGGCAATACCTCTTTCCTTCTCTTTCTTACTATTCCTATCATGGAAAGAGAGGCATTGTGAGTGATCTTCATTAATGAAATGATGAATTAATGGAAGGATTCCACATTCACTGAGAGGTTATCCATATTTCCCAACAAAATTTATAGTTATTTATAGGATAACATGTCACCTACCCATCTCCCTTTTTCACCACATATGAGGAGGAGAGGTATATTTTTCAATTTTTTTCACTAACTTGATCTTTTAGACTTCTGAATTCATTTCCATTCAAATTTAACCCTCGTTGTGTGGGTCGAAGACCACATGCAACACATGTTCTAACTCTATTAGGCCAATATGAATGATCTCCTTGATGGCAAAGTCATTGCCCCCTTTTGGGTGATCCCATAAAGCACTTTCGAAAGATCTATTTGATAGGTCATCAGACCTCTTTGAAGATGGCCATCGACCACTTTCAAAAGATCCACTTGATAGGTCATCAAGACTCTTCAAAAGATGGCCATTATCCACTTTCAAAAGTTTCACGTAATAGGTCATTAGGCCTTTTTGAAAGATGGTCATCGGCCACTTTTGAAAGTTCCACTGGATAGGCCGTTGGGCCTCTTTCGAATATACCACTCCAAAAGATAGAAACAAGGTCATTAGCCTGATTCAAAATATCACATCAGGCCTCTTTGAAGGATCCCATAGATCAAATTTTAAGATGTAAAGTATTCATTATATATTATTTGGTTTATATAAAATAAATTAATTTTAATATTTTATCTCTGAAGCGGAGAAATCAAATTATTAGGTGTAAAGTACTCTCATTATGTATAAATTTGAAGTTGTATTTATATAAATACGATGCTTCTCAATAAAGATGGATTTAAATTTATTTATTTATCAAAAATAAAAATAAAAATTATTTGAAAAAATATATTTTTAAATTTATGTATTGTTTTTAATATTATGGTTTATGTTACATCATTTTCTAGTTCTTTATTGAGGTGCTACATAAAAATAAAAACAATACAACTAATCCTTGGTATGATAGTGAATGTAAAATTGCTAGAAAATCCATTAGGGATGCTTCCGATACATCTTTAAAATCTGATAAGATAAATAGATACAAAATTTAATTAAATGGAAGAAAAAAAAGACCATATACATAGAAAGCAAGAGAAGCTTTTGCACTTATTTAAGATAGATCCTAAGAAATTCTGAAGGAAAATTCTAACTCGTAAAACTAAAGAAAATAATAATATTCCCTTGAAGGAATGGAATTTCTACCTTAAAAATATGTATGAATCCCCCTACGTCATGGAAAACATGCCAAACAATTCTACAAAGGGTGAAATGTTTTCTATATAAGAAATTAAATTTGAGGTTAAGCGGCTCTCAAAAGGAAAAGTTAAGGACATCGAAGGTTACCAAGCTGAAATATTAAAAATTGGAGTCCACCTATCCTCATCCCTCACATACATAAGCTCTTCAATTTAGTTATCCAGCAAGGATTCCCAAAACCTTGGACTCAAAGCCTCATTATACCTATTTTTAAAAGCAGGGATAAAAGCAATCCCTCTAATTATAGGACCATTATGATTAGCCCCATTTTAGCTAAGCTATATGGAAGTATTTTGGAAAAGAAGATTTGCACATGGCTAGAAAGCCATGGAAAAAGTGCTAGAGGCCAGGTTGGGTTTCGAGGCTACCATTCCACTCTAGACCACCTTGTTACCTTTAGGATCATTGTAGAGGAGTGTCGTAATGATAAAATTGATCTCCTTTATTGTTTCGTTGATTTTAGAAAATCTTTTGACATTGTGCCTAGGACTAACCTTTGGAATAGATTAGAAGAGATTAAAGTCCCTTTTAAGTTGAGAGTTGTTGCAATAAGGCTATATGAGAAAGTTATTGCGAAGTTTAAGAACACAGAGGGTTGGTCAGAAGAAATTAAATGTAATATAGGAGTCAAGCAAGGTTGCCCTCTATCCGCTACCCTTTTCGACATCTATATTGATAAGTTAGAAGATTGTTTAGAGGATGCAGACTGTGTTGGCCCAACTCTTGCTAGTATAGTCATATTCCTCCTTTTTTATGTTGATGATATTGTTCTTATGGATAAGATTCCCTATGACCTAAGTAAGAAACTAATAATCCTCAAGGACTTATGCTCTAGCATGGGCATGACTGTGAACACAGAAAAAACAAAGGTTATGATAATTAAATCCAAAAGGATCACCTATGATACTTTTGTTTATGACAACAATAGCTTGGAGGAAGTTCCTTCATACAAGTATCTTGGAATCGATATCCACCACAAGCTCAATTGGAAATATAGTGTTGAAAAAATGATAAATGGAGGGTGGAAAGCTTATTATGGACTCGAAAACAATTGTAAATCAGTCGACCTTTAGCTTTGGGATAAAAAAAAACTCCCCTTACACACTCTTGTCACTCTAGTTATCTTATGTGGATGCGAAGTTTGGGGTTGCAGTATATCTAGAGAATCCTGGAGAAAGATAGAACAAATCCAAAAGAAGTGTATAACTTATAATCTCAAAATTAAGAGCAATAGACCCTATCATATCCTCCTCATAGAGGCAAGCCTTCCCCCTATTGAGAGCATTTCTATGATTAGGTACCTAACGTACGAGAGCAAGATAAACAAAATGGATGACGAGAGGCTCCCCAAAATTACTTCAAACTCTAGCCAAAACCACTAACAACTCAAGCGGGGATGACATAAAGATGTCAAATCTTGGCTAAATTATTGGGGAATACAAGAATAAGTCACCATGTAGAATATCGATAAGATTACAAATATTATCTCTTCTAAATCTAAAGAGAATATGTGGTGTGATAAAGAATTAGTGGATAAAAGGAAATTAAGATACTACAAGGAGGTGGTCAACCCCAATTTAGAAGATCAAAATTACGTCTCTATTTTGAAAAGTGCAAAGAAGAAAATCAACATTGCTAAAATAAGAACAAACTCTCACAAGCTACATAGTGAAACTGGGCATTGGACAACTCCCAAAACACCATGGTATGAGAGAATCTGTCACCTTTGTGACACTAAGCGGGTAGAAGATGAAAAACACTTCCTCTTGGATTGCCCTTCCTATGCTCATATTAGATCCCAATTTAAAAATATTTTCCACATTACCGACCTTCCTAACCTCCTAAGTCATCAAAACTATGGTAATCTTGGAACGCTTCTCTCAATACTTTTTTAGCATAGAAACACAATTTAAAAAAATTAAAGTGATCTCTTACCTTCTTAAGATCTAATAGACCAATTGCTCTCAGTGGATCATCATCATCACCACAAGTTGATGATATATATATATATATATATATAATGTTAAAAATTGTAGAATAATAATGTGACATGACTATAATATTATAATATTAATAAGACAATACTATGAAAGGGTTTAAGTAACATGTTGACATTATGATATGTAGCATTTGCAAAGTATTACTACAACTATACATAGAGTCTATAATCTATAGATTAAAAAAAAAAAAAAATGCAAGTTAAGGGGGTTTTTGAATAAGAAATAGATCTATCATCATTGATTTCAAGCTTCCAAAGTGAGCAAAAGCTATAATAGAGACAATTTTTTTGGTAAATGAAAACATAGATGAATATATTAATAAAAAAAGAATTTTACATATGAAATCATAACACCTTTTGCATTTTAACCTACTGTGTGGATCATGTTATCACATGAACTTGTCAGTGTACTGTGGGTTTGTGGTTTCTACCTAAGTCTGTAATTTTGCCTTGTCTTTATCCTTTTCGCAGACCAAGTCTTAATTTTTCCCCTTCAGTCGGAAAAGTCATTTTTGTTTGCCCCTTTGTGTTTGAGCACTCATCTCCTTGGCCTATGTCACTGATCCTTTTGTCTTCCCAAACCCACAACCAGTTGTCCAAATCCTTCATCGTGCAGGCCGCAGCCATGATCACAAAACACAACTTTCTTAACGGTCTGTTTCGAGATTGAAGCATGAGCAAAAGGCAGTTTTAATATTTCAGCGCCGAAGTTGTCGAAGGCCCGAAGTCCCGAAGGCCCAAAATGGATCTGAGTCATTGATCAGCAAGAGCCATGTGTCGTCAGATCCCTAGCTTCAGAGAATTTGCTTGGAACAAATAAAGTTTGACTATTGAAAGGCCTGAAGGCCGATCCGCGAAGCAAATCTCAGTCGTTGTTTTGAAAGGGAAGATCTGATCCATTGATTTGGAGGGGGAAAATTTGAGTCGTTGATCGTGAGAGCCTCATCCAAGATCATGATATCGATGACCACAGTCCATTACAAGAATGCAACATGCTCGGGCGATAATTTTCTTGAGCGGTCCCGCAACTAAAACCATGGTAAGTCAATAGCGATATGTGGCGAAGGGAGATGGATTGTGGGCCCAAAAGAGATCTAAATCCAAACCACCTTTGAGTGGCCCTGTAATCACGTTCTCATATAAAATCCTATCCAAGAGCAGTGTGTGGTTGTCCCCTGAGCATTAAGCCACGTCGCAATCTCGAGAAAAGGTAGTTAATGGAAATGGGGGCGACAGTTGAGACCTCATCTCACCCCATAAATTGAAAAAATGCAAAGAGCGACCGTGAAGGCAGACTATCAATCTGAAGCTTCCTTATGGACAGAGTTTCTTGTAAAGCACATAACTGTGCCTGGCTCGCATCTAACATAAGGAGGCCTGCACAGGCGAACAGAGTAGGCGTCGACTAGAAACTTTGAATGCAAGGGTCCGATCACATTCCTGGTGGTTGCAACATTTTTAGTATATATAGGCAGTTTTGATGTTTTGTTATGGTCGAATGGTTGAGCTAGGCTCCCTACTATTGTAATATTTTGATTGAGAACAACTGGTTCTCTGGTTATGTATTTATTTTTGAGACATCTTGGTTAATCTAAGTCAGCTTTATTACTCCATCTTATTTGCCTCTGATACTGAGAGAGTTCATGTTTGATTGATTCACATGGATTGTTGTAACTGTATTATGATAAATGTTTGATTTAGTACTGTTATGATTTCTTTCAACTTACTTGAAATTTGAATCCAAGAGGACCTTGTGTTTAAGTTTTTCCTCCTTAGGTTGTTGGAAGACCCGATGTCCATGATATACCTCTACACTCTCCTCACCAAAGTCTTCCCTCTATTGACCCTTACTCCAAATTACTGACTGAAGTTGATTCCAGACATCAATTGATTATGCATGCTAGTCCAAATTTCGGAGTTAGAACGTTATTGTCATTGAGTCTTCTCCATTTGACCACCTAAAACTCATTTACATTTACTGTATAAACTGATGGGTATTGGGCTTATCCTCATTACAGTCTGAGGGTGATTCCTAGTGCTAACATAAATGGCACCGTTGACTGGGACGGATTTGAGCAGATTCAAGAGCTCCCTGGGAAGAACGACATAGATCCAACTCTTGATGGTAGACAAGAGAGGGATACAAAAAATTGTCTGTAATCATCTACGTGGCAACTCCACAATCAGAGACTCCACTGGGGAGGATCCTACTGACAAAAAGATGAAGGGAATTACTAGGTATCGGCTTACGAGCTTTCTTCATGATTTTTTTTTATTCTTTATCTGCTCATTTTTGTTTTTCCCTTCACATATAAAGAGGATCATATTGTGTTTTGTTTATTCGTTTGATCACCAACCTTCCTTTATATATCCATCCTTGGAAGAAGAAGACTTGCTTTCTACCTGTGTTTTAGATGTTGATATTATATCCTCAGCTCAGCCTACTCATAAAGATGAACTTCATATTGAAACCCTTCCTGAACTCAATCACCCTTGCAACCCTGAGGAGGTTGAAACCGATCCACAGCGTCCTCAAATCTCATCACATCCTATTGTTACTATTGAGCCTTGCCATCAGTGTGATAAGCCTCATATTAAGCCCGCTAGTTTTCAAACTAGAATCAGAGACAAGTTGTTTAAACCTTTAAATCTTCCATATCATCTTCATCCTTATCCTCTTGATTTCTTTAAGTACTTTCCCCATTTTTCTGGAGAGGATCATGTTACAGTTGTGAGGCATGTGGAGGCTTTCGAGAACTTTATTGATCAGTTTGAGATAATTTATGAGGATGTTACCATGAGGTTGTTTTCCAAATCCTTGTTAGGAGATGTTTGTAACGACCCTGCTTAAATAGATGTATAGGATTATTAATTATAATTAATTTAATAATCTAACTGTCCTAAAAGTTAGCTAAACAATAATTATTTCTTAAATAACATTAACTAATTAATCATTATTAATTACTTGTTCATGATTGTCAAGGATTAATTAATTATTAATTGACTCATTAATTAGTTAAGTAAAGAATTAAAGGGGGTTAATAAATTATATTGTTAAATTAAGCTTACGTATTCGAGAAGGGATAGGACATTAAATATAGGATAAAGTAATAAATCAAGGGGATAAGGGGCATTAACTACGAAAGGATAAGATAAGGTAATAAATGGGTAGGTAGGGAAGTAAATGAGAGGGAAGTCGGTGAAGGGGCAATATGAGCGGAGAAGGTTAGGAATGAGGGGATCATTCGACGAGAGATATGCATTGATTTTGGGGGGGCTCTCTGGTGGATGGGCAGAGAGGAGAGTGGAGTTTTGCAGTCGAGAAGGTTCGGTACAGGGACCGGTTTGCTGGAGGTTTTGGGCACGGGGACCAGGATATCCATATGATATCCTGGAGCTAGGTAATTCTCCTAGTTGGCAGGGAGGATAGTAGGTTTGGGCAGTGTTTACACAGTGCAGCAACGGTCAATAAGGCAAGCGAACAAACAGAGGGTTAGCATCAGACCCAGGTATTTAAAATTGTGTATTTGTTTTATTTTGCTATAAAATTTTATTATTCGTGGATAAATCTATATGCGAATGTGCTGCGAATGTGCTCAATTAAAGGAATTTTTGAATTTTACTAATTTGCTCAATATAGAGGAATTATTGAACTTTACTGTTATGTTAGTAGAATTAATTGATGTTAAATAATATGGCCACTACAATGTTGGTGTATGGTTTAAGGGTTTGGGAACTTACTCCATTGGTTCCTGGGTTGAATTATGCAATACATTTTTAAGGCATTGGGGTGAGAACAAGTCATTTGATCAATACCTACATGAGTTCACTACTTTGAGAAGGGGAAAAAGGGAAGTTCTATCTACTTTTAATCGAACGTTTCATAGCTTGTATTGCAGCCTACCCCTGGAAATTAAACCTTCTGAGATCGCTGCCATGGTGTATTACATAGTGTCTCATCACTCTGACCTTGTGTCGCCGGGCTCTCTGCTCTTCTTCTTCATCGATTTCTCAGGGCTTCATCCACACTGATGAATTTCGTTTGGACAGTCCAACAGCTCATATTGTAAGGGATTTCTCGTCCAAAACAGACCTACTTTACCAAAATCCCGCATGCATTCCACCAACCCAAAACCAACAAACCTTAAACTTCAAAAACATAAAAAATCTCCGACGCTAGAATCATGAGTTATATCCATGATCATTCACAATTGCATGCCACCAAGATACTTTGGCATGAAACGGATTATATGCAGAAGCTATGAAAGGAATCAAATCCATGATCAGAAAACTCCACAAAAATTTTATAGGAACGAAAATATTTTCCACTTTGCCAGCCTTACTTGTACAAGTATTCAATGTGCTACAAAGTGTAAAAATTGCAGAATGAATAAGAATATATACCAGAATATATATACTATTGAGGTGATTAGGTCCAGAGTCCTGCTCCTTGGTTCCTAGCATATGTGTTTAAAGGCGAATATACGAAGTTGTGGAATTCCCATGACAAGGTGATGGCAAAAAAATCCTGCAGCAGCAGGCTGAATTGCCGCCTGTGCTCGAATTCTGGATGCACGGGCATGACACAAATATATTTTCCCCATGGAGGAGAGGGTTAACCATGGCGGCCCTGCTCCCTCACGCCTCCTCGCATAGCCACAACAAATGAGGGAGAAGTGGAAGAGTTTAGGGTTTAACAGTGATGGTCATTTTTTATTCCAAATAAGGAGAGCGAAGGGCACGTGGGTCGCATGCAAGCCCCACGTTGCCGACTTGTGAGTCTTCGAGCAAGTGGGTGGCATGCAATCCCCACGTTGCCAATTCCAAGTTTTTTTTTTTTTTTTTTTTTTTTT
>JASDQU010014478.1:34024-59951 GCA_032191745.1 Picea mariana
CTTCCTAGCTAGTGAGTACCCTTATTCCCATGGTCTATGCTCCAAGCCACCCTATGAATTTGTTTCTAATTTACCCCTTTGCCTAAAGAACAATCCTAGCTACCCAGGGATCAAGCTACCTAATGAAACCCTCGGTGATCTGAAAAAACCCTCGTTTGTTGTTTCGAAGCTTGAGAAAACAGCATGTGTTCAATGTAATGTGTGGCTTGAACGCTACTATACCGACGTTCCCTTATTACAGTCGAAAATCAAATCATTGCAAAACCAAGTTACAACACTGTCAAGAGAAAGGGACAAGCTTCAAGCTAATGACAAGAAGTAGAAGACCACTAGCTCGATCATATTTAGGAATGTCGAATCGGTTATAGCCTTCGTCAATTCCAAACTGTTATAATCGAAGCCCTTTCATTTGGTCCAGGTATGATTTTCAATTTTAAATTTCGTTTCAGGAGTGGCTTGAATTAATGTATAATGGAGTTTTGATTTCGGTTAGTTCTGTTCATGATTCTGTTATAGTTTAATCCTATACGGTAGATTCATTTTAAAATTAAAAGTAGTTACGATTTGTTTATGCGATTTGTTGTGCCCAGTTTAGTACAAACAATTCATTGATTTTGATTCGGTTTGATTTGTTTGTAAATAAATTCTATTTGATAGTTGATTTGGTATGATTTTAATTAGTTTTGTTTGCTCCTAATAACTCAAAACAACTTTGTTCTGTATTGAATTAGTATTCTCGATTGGATTTTAATTATCTTCGACCTATGCTAAAGATCTACTTGCTATAATCGTGGACTTGCGTTGATTCATAACGACTGTAACAAACACAAACTGTTTTGATTCACTTTGGTTTGGTTGATGCATGTTTTGAGTTAGCACAATTTCCTGTTTTGAGTTAGATTGATATCAAAAATTGATTTGATGCTGCTCTTTTGGTTTTGATTTTATCTCTGTTAAATTTGTATGAGAAAATTCGGCTAATAGTTGGTTTTGTAATGAATTCGAGTAATGATTTCATTGAATATCAATTGATCCTGTCCGCCCTCAATTGGAAAGAACAAACATTGGACGAATCCCACAGATCCTGTTAACAACCGATTAATTCCATTATGATTTCATTTGTGATAATTTACACACCAGTTTTGATTTGATTCGCTAATGGCATGGATCGTTTGTTTACGTTAATACAGTTATATCAATCTGAAAATGATCCTGTTATTTTCGTATGGATTTGATCGTGTTTCCTGTTGATGGATGAGGCAGCATAAATGATTGCCTATGATTTGTTTAACTGTATCGATTTCAATTTGATATGAAAACGGTTTCATTACTATTCGATACGATTTTGTATACCCGAATTGGTAACGAATTAAAAAGAGCGTACCTATCTCTATTATCATTTGGTTGAATACAATTTCACAAGTGTTGATTTGAATGATGCTTTTAGTAATCAAATATTGGTTTGATAGTTTGGATTTAATTCTTTAAGTTCAAATTAGTTTTAAAATGATTCTATGTTTGATTTAGACCAGCTACAGAATCGCAGGATTCTGTAGCTAGTCTTTAGAATTAGATTTTTATCAATTTTATTAATAAAATATCCTTTTAACTTGCCTATTTTTGTCCTCTTTCAGGTACATTCGAATTGCAATAATTGATTGGGCATGTTGTGGCAGTCTAGGAAATATTTGTGTGATATAGTTTTTATTTTTAGTCAGACTTGGGATATTTTCCCAGATTTGTGTAAACAGTTTTGATAACTTCCACAAGGATGTTTTACCCTGTGGAAGGTCTTTAAATACTTTTAATTTTTTAATAAATTGATCATCATCCTCACTATGGGAGAATCAAACTATGGATTTATGATTTAGACTGAGACGAAAGTTGATGTCTTGTAACAGCTTTCGCTTTCAATATATCAATCTTTTGTTTCAAGTTTTTGCATATCAGTTTGCAGTTGATTATAGACTACTTTAGCTATCATAATCTCTTGTAGAATGATATGATTTGATTAATGTGCTATCCATATCTGATCTCTTTCATTATTTAAAAGTACAACAATTAATTTGTTTCAGTTAATGAATCACAGATTTCTCTTCTTCGTTAATTGAATCATTTTGTATAGATCTTTGCATACAGATTTATCTAATTGTGAAGATTTATAAATCATAAGGTTGCTGTAAATTTTTATGTCTTGTTTGTCCTGTAATTATATTTGAAGAGCACAACTGCTTCTAGTTTATGAGAAGCCCTTGGAGAATCCGGTGCGGGTTTCCTCCCTTCGATCAGCTAAGATAATCATGGCATACATAGGGCAAACCTGAAGCGTTACTTCAGGTCAGTTTGTTGTTTATTTGATAGTTAATTTGTTAGTATAATTCAAGTAGTTTAGTTAGATATATGTGTAGTTTAGATTTGTAGTTAGAGTTAGTATTTTAGTTGTTTAGTTTAGATAGTTTTTATTTTCCCTTTCAAAAAATTATAAAATCAAAAAACAATAGTCTCGCTGTCTTAGGACAGATTACAAATGAGTTTTTCAGGTTTTCATTCAAATCTGTAATTTGTAAACATTGTACATTTGTAATTAAATTGACTCTGTTAATAAGCGATCATTTGATTTTATAAATTTATTGTTGTGTAGTATTAGATAGTAAGTTATATATATATATATATATATATATATTAACAGTTTAATTTTGTTTTTATTAATTTGTTTTAATAGTTAGTTTTAGTTAGATTAGTTAATTTAGAGTAGTTTTCTTTTATTTTCTTAGGAGTTAGATCGACTAACAGAGCCGCTAAACCCGTTAGGGTGGTTCATCCCGAACGAATTGGGTTATTAAGACAACCCTGGACTAGTTCCACTCTCCCAGTTGACGGACGATCAATTTCGCCCATCAACAAATGGCTCTAGAAGGAGGGCCGACTGACAAGCCGGCCTTGTAGGAGCCTTTATTTTAATATATTCATTTTTCCCATGGCTCCCCAAATCACTGTGTCGGAACATGCTTTCAACTTCTCATTACCCGATGTTCCCAATGAGACAATTTCACGCTTTTCCAAACTCACCTTTGATGGTGGAGGCAATACATCTGCTACAGACCACCTTAACAAGTTTTGGTGCAAATGAATCAAACATGACATCTCAGATTTAGGAGTTTTATGCAGACTGTTCGCTTTTACTTTTAGAGGTCAGATCAAACATTGGTTTGAATCCTTTCCGGCATGTCACATTTTTGATTGGTTTCAATTTGTAGATGAGTTTCTAGATGCTTTTGAAATTTATGATTTCGATCAATTATGTGAAGAATTTCATACTTCGCTAATCAACAGTGATTCATCATCAGAAAACTTTTTGACAAGAGTCTATCATATTCTCTGTAAATTTAATCTCGATGACATGTCATTGGCATTAAATCTCTTCTATGATGCTTCCATCCCTTCCATCCAGTCATGTTCAATCACGAATGAAGAACCAATTGAAAATCCTATCACTCAAATGCAAGAACAATCTTCTTCGCAAGAAGAGAAGAATTCGTTCGATAATGTTGAACAAGCTAGGGAGGTAGAATCTATTGATCAGGCTCTTATTGAAAACCAAATTGGTTTTTCCTCTGAATCATTGTATTTTCAGTCTAAGACTAGTATGGAAGATGATTCATTTCTGGCTCAAGGTGAATACCCTCATTCTTGTAACTCATGCTCTAATCAACAATTAAAATCAGTCATTGAAGAACACTTAAGCAACGGAAATCTTCTTGAATGTTCTAATACTCCTATGAAACTAATTAGAGAAGAAGTTACACAACTAGAAGAAGAAACTTTAAACCTTCGTCCTCAAAATTCACTTCGTTCACAGGAAAGACTAGATGCTTGTCACATAAATTTTGAATTATCTATCACACAAAAGGCAAATCCAGATGATCATATTTTGTTGAGGAATTCGTCACCAAAACAGAGTAAGAGTTTTAAAGAAAGTGAAGAGAATTGTCTTGAGAATACCATCGTTGATTATCATAGTTCAAGAGATTCTTTTTATCTGCTTATTTCTGATTCCTTTTATTCTTTATATCCTGATCTATTCCTAGATTCTGGTGGACTTGACATCTTACCTACAACACCCTACTCTCTTCCAACACAATCATATCCTTTYGATATGCTAAATTTTGGTGAAGTCAATTCCAGACCTAACATTGATAAACTTGGATTTGATGCTTGTTCACTTTCATCACTCACATGGGAAGAGGACATGTTGCGAGATGATTTTACACAGTTTATTGTTGAAAAATACAATGCATTATATTTTATGGAGATCAAACATTCTAAGTTGCATATTCGTTCTTTGCTTAGCTCGAATCTTAATGTTTATGCTTCACATTTTGAAATGATCAATCTCAACGAAGAAAACATTCAACCCAATGATATAATTGATTGCACGAATTCTCCTATGATGAGTTTCCCATTGGTATATTCGTTTCATCAAAGTCTTGGTTTGCATCCCTATTTTTGTGACAGGATCTTAGGATGGCTTGAATATTCTTATATAAAAAAATTTCATAATCAAGATAAAGTTGTGCTTKCTTTATTTTTACCTAAGTATCTTGGAAGTAGTTGTGACATGTTTCTTTTAGATACTCCATGTGAATAAATTAATGAACACTTAGAGGATGGGGCATTTCAGCCTTGGCTGATGGTTATTCCATTTCCTCATAATCCTGACAATTTTTTCAAAACTACTTACACTCTCCCATGCCATTATGACCCTTATCACGACAAGATTGCGCAATGGCTGGAGGATTCATACAACAAGAATGTTCAAGGGAATGGTATGATCATGCTTKCCTTGTTTTTAAATGATGATGATAAAGGTGAGTATGATATATTTTTGTCATTTTTTGATATACTACCATTCTTGTTACTAATATTTTATCTTGTTTCCATTACAAGATTGGAGTTTTTTCGWTGGCTACATTGGAAACATGACTTCACTTAGTATTTTTTATTTGTTTAGTGGTTAGAGTAGGTTTAGGAATAKGTTTTCTTTCAGTTTCATTTCTCACTATTTCTCTTTGTAATAATGCAGTCATGAACGCAAGTGAACACACCATGAGAACCATAATACAWCTGTTGTCAGGGAAGTCCCCTTGATCCTTTTTCTCTTTACTCTTAGTTGAACATTTATTTTCAAAAAACGCAGTATCTTCATGAAGATCCTAAATGGAAGGTAGAGAGATAAATAAATCTGAATCAACCCTAACCCAAGGTACCACGAGTAAGACTACTTTCCCATCAATCAGGATTTTCCTATAGGGATTTGTTGCATGAGGTTTTCAGATGCACCTTCTGTACATATTTGTTTTTTTTTGTTTTTGTTGTTTGGATTTCTTTGCTTTCCAATTTTTTCTTCGCTAGTGTGTTTTGATTTCTCCCTTATGCTTACTAGTTTTTGCTTTTGGAAATACACATACCTGAATTTTGGAACTGTTCAGACAAAGAAAAATAGAAAATTCTTTCACTAGAATGACTACTAAAAAATTGTATAAACATCAATTATATACTTCTGAAATTTACATCTGTATTGGCAAAGACTGTTGTTTGAAAGAAGTTAACTGATTTCGATCTGTGAGTAAAGCCTGTCGTGATCATCTATTATCTTCTTATGCTGTCCCTATTCCTTAAGGGAATGACTCAGAAGATGTCTCCCTGCCTTAGAAAGTTGGTTTTGTAAAAGAAACATCTTTGGATCTTAATAAAGGACAGTTCTAAAAATTTCTGCTGAGGTTTGTAAAAAAAATAAAAAAAATATGTTAAAATATTATAATTTTCAGCGTCACCCCGCTCAACTATATATCTTTAATAAACAAAATAAATCATTAAAAGAGATGTGGGAAGTGCTTGTAAACCCGCCGAGATGCTGAACAGGTTTGCTGGCAGCGGGTAAATGCATGCATGACGCCAAGACAACTTCGTCAGGGTACTGAACAGGCCCGCTGGCAGCGAAGCAATGTCAGGTATATGAAAATTTGGAATTAAGAAACCTCTTAACCTTAACATGTCCTTTATTCTGATCTGGAACTTTTGGGCAGGATACAGACGTTAGAGTGGGTTAAATGGCAACCCTGTTGAGGCTATGGACGTCTGCTGGAAGCAGTGGCTCTGTCAACAGTATTGGGGATTTTATTTTTAATATCGCAACTCACTTGTCTTGAGACTGTTATCAGCTTTCATCCTTTAAACACTGCTTGAATATTTGGCTAATGATGATTTTTACATGATTTTCTGGTTGTTATTTTTGAGTTAGAATTTTTCTCATCCTAATCTGAATTTGTTCTTTTGGCAGAGATAACTGCTTCTACTAGTGTGTCGCCATTATTGACAGCCAATTCACATTTTTCTACTATCTTATAAGCTGCCTACACTAGAGTTTTGCAAACTTTGATTTTGTCGCAATCTCTTCAATAAAACGACACTATTGTTTTATATGCGTTTTCACACTTACCTTTGTTCTTGTTTTCATGACTAAAAGCGTGAAAACTTGATTTACGAAGTCACATTGATATCATTACTGGATTGTTATGACCGCTCTTGTTTATATGCTCATCGTGTTTTCGAATTTGTTTATCGTTACACAATTGACAAGATTGCAAGATCATTATTCTTTTGACATTCTTATTTGAGACTTCGTTTACAAGACTRTGGTGATATTCTTTTGATCAAGTTTATGATACATTGGTGATTTGGATTTATATGTTCTTTGATCGATTCACTTGGCACATTGATTTCATAAAAACACGTTTGTGTTGTGGCAAAACCCTTGGTATAAAACGTTACATACAACACATGTTTCATATAACCAAACCCTTGGTGCGGTTTTGATTTATTGCTTTGGTTTTGAAACTATAACTATTGTTTACACGAATGTTTTATCCACTTACCAAAGGTTTCGATTGATTGATTGAAGTGGCATGTTTGTAACATATATGCGTTGTGATTTGAAAAGTTGTAAGTGTCGGCGGTTGTACCATGGTAATCACTATTCTGCATGGCAGAAATAGCTCCACCACCTTCACACGATATGTCATTAATGTTTACCCTTATCCCTGTTTCATCCTTGCTAGTTTTGGGTAAGCCCCGCGAGCAATCTGCTCCTGCATATGCTGTGTTCAAACCCTGGCTCATTCACATCTCTCACCATGTGCTCCTGTCTATGGCACTAGTGGTGTGAATTGAGCCGAATGGTAGTCAAGCTCTGTTACTCTTTGATAACGCCCGAAAGGATTTACAAGATAATGGTTGGCTCACTTTTATACATAGGTTCAAGGGTTTTAATTTGTTTGTTGCACAACAATTCTCCCTTACTTGTGATGGGTGTAGGGACAAAGTAGGCGACATTCAGCTTGAGCTGAGTGAACAGTTCATTAGCTCTGCCACAGGGTTAGCAGCCACGGGCCATCGATGGTTTAAAAACTCTAAAGTTGATGAGGTGCCATGACCATTACTGTTCGTATCATGAAAGGTCACATCTTGCGACAAAGGTATGCCTATTTCCACACTTAAACCAAGGTGGCATGATCTTTTGATAATGGTCAAACAATTTGTGACCTGTGAGGGTCGGTATGGATTGGTTTTTCTTTATCACCTTCGACTGTTAATGAATTTTATGGGTTATCCATTGAACATGCCATTCTACTTCCAGCGTAGTCTGTACAAGATGTCAAAGAGGTTTAAATGAGAGAAGGCCGATGGTAGCTTGTTCCACCATGGCCTGATCAAACTTATCGTCGTTCATCATTTAAACCTCCACGACGACAATTGGCAATCTTTTCTATCCCGAAATGGTTTTGTTGATTCAGAGTCTGTCCAAATCGACAAGCCCGTGGTCAGTGAGACCAAGGTCGGGCCACCCATGCCTTTTCATGCCCTTTTACCCTATCCCAAACCCTCGGTCAACCCTTATATCGACCTACCCGACATTATAACAGACAAGGTTGAGGCCGTAAAAAATCATGTGAGCAAGAAGGTCAAGGGTAACCCTACTAACAACAGTAAAGGTAAAAAGAATGCTCGATTGATATCGATACTTGCCCGGAATAAGCCTAAACCAAACGCTGATCAAAATCCCATAGTCCTCAGTGAAGACTCGGACTTTGATATCGAGAAATTCCTAGCTAGTGAGTACCCTTATTCCCATGGTCTGTGCTCTGAGCCACCCTATGAATTTGTTTCTAATTTACCCCGTTGCCTAAATAACAATCCTAGCTACCCAAGGATCAAGCTACCTAATGAAACCCTTAGTGATCTGAACAAACCCTCGACTGTCGTTTCGAAGCCTGAGCAAACAACATGTGTTCAATGTAATGTGTGGCTTGAACGCTACTATACCGACGTTCCCTTATTACAGTCGAAAATCAAATCATTGCAAAACCAAGTTACAACACTTTCAAGAGAAAGGGACAAGATTCAAGCTAATGACAAGAAGCAGAAGACCATTGGCTCGATCATATTTAGGAATGTCGAATCGGCTACAGCCTTCGTCAATTCCAAACTGTTATAATCAAAGCCCTTTCATTTGGTCCAGGTATGATTTTCAATTTTAAATTTCGTTTCAGGAGTGGCTTGAATTAATGTATAATGGAGTTTTGATTTCGGTTGGTTCTGTTCATGATTCTATTATAGTTTAATCCTATACGGTAGATTCATTTTAAAATTAAAAGTAGTTACGATTTGTTTATGCGATTTGTTGTGCCCAGTTTAGTACAAACAATTCATTGATTTTGATTCGGTTTGATTTGTTTGTAAATCAATTCTATTTGATAGTTGATTTGGTATGATTTTAATTAGTTTTGTTTGCTCCTAATAACTCAAAACGAATATGTTCTGTATTGAATTAGTATTCTCGATTGGATTTTAATTATCTTCGACCTATGCTAAAGATCTACTCGCTATAATCGTGGACTTGCATTGATTCATAACGGCTGTAACAAACACAAACTGTTTCGATTCGCTTTGGTTTGGTTGATGCATGTTTTGTGTTAGCACAATTGCATGTTTTGAGTTAGATTGATATCGAAAATCGATTTGATGCTGCTCTTTTGGTTTTGATTTTATCTCTGTTAAATTCGTGTGAGAAAATTCGGCTAATAGTTGGTTTTGTAATGAATTCGAGTAATGATTTTGTTGAATATCAATCGATCCTGTCCGCCCTCAATTGGCAATAAAAAACATTGGACGAATCCCACAGATCCTGTTAACAACCAATTAATTCCATTATAATTTCGTTTGTGATAATTTACACACCAATTTTGATTTGATTCGCTAATGGCATGGATCGTTTGTTTATGTTAATACAGTTATATCAATCTGAAAATGATCCTGTTATTTTCGTATGGATTCGATCGTGTTTCCTGTTGATGGATGAGGCAACATAAATGATTTCCTATGATTTGTTTAACTGTATTGATTTCAATTTGATATGAAAATGGTTTCATTACTGTTCGATACGATTTTGTATACCTGAATTGGTAACGAATTAAAAAGAGCGTACCCATCTCTGTTATCATTTGGTTGAATACGATTTAGCAAGTGTTGATTTGAATGATGCTTTTAGCAATCAAATATTGGTTTGATAGTTTGGATTTAATTCTTTAAGTTCGAATTAGTTTTTAAAACGATTCTATGTTTGATTTAGACCAGCTACAGAATCGCAGGATTCTGTAGCTAGTCTTTAGAATTAGATTTTTATCAATTTTATTAATAAAATATCCTTTTAACTTGCCTATTTTTGTCCTCTTTCAGGTACATTTGAATTGCAATAATCGATTGGGCATGTTGTGGCAGTCTAGGAGATATTTGTGTGATATAGTTTTTATTTTTAGTCAGACTTGGGATATTTTCCCAGATTTGTGTAAACAGTTTTGATAACTTCCACAAGGATGTTTTACCCTGTGGAAGGTCTTTAAATACTTTTCATTTTGTAATAAACTGATCATCATCCTCACTGTGGGAGAACCAGACTATGGATTTATGATTTAGACTGAGATGAAAGTTGATGTCTTGTAACAGCTTTCGCTTTCAATATATCAATCTTTTGTTTCAAGTTTTTTCATATCAGTTTGCAGTTGATTATAGACTACTTTAGATATCATAATCTCTTGCAGAATGATATGATTTGATTAATGTGCTATCCATATCTGATCTCTTTCATTATTTAAAAGTACAACAATTAATTTGTTTCAGTTAATGAATCACAGATTTCTCTTCTTCGTTAATTGAATCATTTTGTATAGATCTTTGCATACAGATTTATCTAATTGTGAAGATTTATAAATCATAAGGTTGCTGTAAATTTTTATGTCTTGTTTGTCCTGTAATTATATTTGAAGAGCACAACTGCTTCTAGTTTATGAGAAGCCCTTGGAGAATCCGGTGCGGGTTTCCTCCCTTCGATCAGCTAAGATAATCATGGCATACATAGGGCAAACCTGAAGCGTTACTTCAGGTCAGTTTGTTGTTTATTTGATAGTTAATTTGTTAGTATAATTCAAGTAGTTTAGTTAGATATATGTGTAGTTTAGATTTGTAGTTAGAGTTAGTATTTTAGTTGTTTAGTTTAGATAGTTTTTATTTTCCCTTTCAAAAAATTATAAAATCAAAAAACATTAGTCTCGCTGTCTTAGGATAGATTACAAATGAGTTTTTAAGGTTTTCATTCAAATCTGTAATTTGTAAACATTGTACATTTGTAATTAAATTGACTCTGTTAATAAGCAATCATTTGATTTTATAAAGTTATAGTTGTGTAGCATTAGATAGTAAGTTATATATATATTAATAGTTTAATTTTGTTTTTATTAGTTTGTTTTAATAGTTAGTTTTAGTTAGATTAGTTAATTTAGAGTAGTTTTCTTTTGTTTTCTTAGGACTTAGATCGGATAATGGAGCTGCTAAACCCATCAGGGTGGTTCATCCCAAACGGCTTGGGTTATTTAGACAACCCCGGACCGGTTGCACTCTCCCAGTTGACGGACGGTCAATTTCGCCCGTCAACAGATTGTAAGGTAGAAGGGGAGAAGTGATGTAAGAGACTTAGAGAGTGAAGTATAAGTGGCTAAGTGCAAGTAGTTCTAAGTGTTTTGTGCAAACAAATGTGTATGTAAGGCTCTGTGTTTGATAAAGAAGTCGGTTTTGTGCCTTGACCTAATTTTGGGAAGGAGGATCTGGTGCTCGGTGCGCAGATCTCCTGTCCTCTGTGAAGATTGCCCTTTTGTTTTAGTGCACATGAGCAGATGAATGTAAGAGATTGAAGAATAATGAAGAATACGAAGAAGTTGGTGGACGTAGCCCCACACTAGGGTGAACCACGTATATCTTGTGCCTTTTGGTTGCTTTGTGTTGTCTTGTTTATGCTATGAATGTGTTCAGTTCTTTGCTTATTATTTTTGTTAGATAGAGTTGTTGATGCTTAGTCCTTCACTTAAATATGAATGAATGTTATATCTAACTCTGTGTTGAGTTCTAAGTGGTTGAAGTGTTTAATCTTTATGGTTACTGCGTTGATCCATATTAGGGTTTATTCTTTGATGTTAATAAAAGCTAATGAACTAATGCATATCGCCTTCTAAGTGTGGTGATAATACTCTGTGAAGTGTTATAATCACATATTTGTGTCCCAGCTTGGTTACAGACACCGGAGTCCTGTAACCCCCCTGCTTCTACCTCGAGTGAGACTTCTCCTGCTTCGCAGGTGTTTCTGAAAGGGCTGGTAGTTAGGGTTTTGTTGGTGCACTGTTGAATTGTTGAACCTTGGGCCAGCCCCTATGCCAACATGCATCCAAGGACGATATCTCCACATCATCCAACAATGTCACCCACATTATGGCATTATTCCCTTCAAGGATGAGGTATAGTGTGATGTTTCCCACTTTATGTTTGTGATGTTATTTTAGGCCAACCATATATGTGGATAAATCATGATGTATATGAGTCTAGACCTCATATTTGCATTGTAAACTATGGGAAGAAAACTATACAAGATACTAGAGGTAGCTCCATCCACCGAAATTTCTTTGGTCTCAACTAAGCAGTGGAAGAAGGTCATCTCCCAGATAGGGAAATTTTTTCTTTTCATGATTTTCTCTTAGACTGATTGGAAGGTCACGACCACATCCATGGCCTCTGCATAGGGCTCCTCTATGCAATAGAATCAAGTGGAAAAATTCATGGAATAATATCAGGACATTTTCACCTCACCTACCAAGGTGCCTCTGAACTATCAGGTCAAGAATTCAATTGAGATAAACCCTAGAATGTACTTCCCTAATGGGCCAGTGTATCGGTGCTCTCTCCTAAAAAACGAGGAAATCAAGAACTATATTCAAGAGCTACTCCAAAAAGGGAACATTCGACCAAGCTCCTCACCCTACAGAAACCCAATCGTGCTTGTATAGAAGAAAGATGGGACCTGGAAACTCTGTATTGATTATAGATCTCTGAACAAAATCACAATCAGGAACTGGTACCCAATTTACTAAATTGATGACCTTCTCAACCAACTCAAGAGGACAAAGTACTTTATTAAGATTGATCTAAATTCTGACTACTACTAGGTTCCCATTGAACAAACAAATGTATGGAAGATTTCTTTCAAGTATAAAGAAGGTATTTTTGAGTGGTTTGTCATGCCCTTTGGCTTGATGAATACCCCAACAAATTTCATGAGGTTGATCGACGACATCTTGTGGCCCTTCACAAATTCCTTTGTGGTTGTATATCTRGATTACATACTCATCTTCACCAAGAATTGGGCAGAACACTTATAGCACATTCAGTAGGTCCTATACACTTTGTGACAAAACAAGCTATATGATAACTTAGAGAAATACTCCTTCGAAATGGATAGGGTCTAGTAACTTGGATACATTGTAGATGAGCATTCTGTGCATGTATATATAGTCAAGATCCAAGTCATTCGTGACTGGCCAGCCTCKATAACACTAACTGATCTTCAGAGCTTCTTAGGCCTTGCCAACTTCTATCACAGATTCGTATTCGGGTTCTCCCATATCGCACGGGCTCTGATCCAAGTGACCAAGGGTGGTTGAAAAGCCAAATTTGAATGGAGCAAGTCACAACAGAARGAATTTGATGATCTGAAATATTGGTTATGCTTAGMCTTGGTGCTCACATTACCTGATCTGCAACAACCATTTGAGATTAAGACAAATGCTTTCAATAATTTTATTGGTGTTGTTCTCACTCAGCACAGTCAAACGAMRGCCTATCATAGTGATAAACTCTCAGATGTCATCCATAAGCACCCCACCTATGACAAAGAAATGTATTCCATCGTACAATCCTACTGCCAATGAAATAATTACATTATGGGGAAGGAGACAGTCATCCATATAGATCATAATCCTTTGTAGTTCATGCAGACACAAGGAAAATTATAGAATGACCCAATCAAAATTATTCCACATACTTGCAACAATTTCACCTCAACATTAAGTATAAGAAAAGGAGCACCAATCATTTTGTTGACTACCTCATTTGACTTCCAGTTGCAACACTAACCAGGGTACTTGACTCTTATGGGCATGATACCTAAGGGTGGTCCCAACTCTATGACAGTGATCCTGACTTTGAAACGACCTACCAAATGTTGGGAACATGCACGGAACTTGATGACTTCCATATTCAGGATGGACTTCTATTCCTTCTGGGTCATCTCTATGTTCCTTCAAGCGAGTGTGTGAAGCTGATTTGGGAATACCACTACTATCGGATGGCAAGACACTTTTGTGTGGAGAAGACACTGATATTCCTACAGAATTATTTTTATTGGTCGAAGCTTCGGAAGGATGTTAGTAAGTATACAATATCCTACATTGTATGCTCCATTTCCAAGCTAGCCATTAAAAAACAAGGATGGTACACACCTCTTCCTACTCCCAATGATCCCTATAAATCTATCTCTATGGACTACATGTCAAGTATCCCCTCCACAAATCATTGTAATGACCATGTATTTGTGGTTTTTGATCGATTCTCTAAGATGGTCATCCTGATTGCATGTCAATATCTTCTTTGAACGTGTATGGGTACACTTCATACTACCACAAACCATCATATCATATCGGGACAACATATTCTTGAGCACACTCTGGTTGATCCTATGGTCGTTGTTGGGCACAAAGTTCACCAAATCCACTGCCTTCCACCATCAAACTGATGGATAGATAGAGGTCATCAATAGGATGACCGTACATCTCTTACACATGTACAAATCCAAGCATCCATGCATATGGGATGAAATCCTTCCTTATGTCCAACACAACTATAATTGATCCCTCCGTAATTCAAACAGCCACAACCCTTTTTAGGTGGGTATGGTCTTTCAACCATTGGGCCCCATTGATGTAGCATTGCCCCTTGCATCCACACAGGAATAATATTCCCATGCTCATGTTGAGGCTGACAAGGCCACCAAATTCATTGAATGGATTTGGAACATCCACCAATAGGTCCATGATATTTTGCAGAAATCCAATGCTAAGTAAAAGCAGCAGAGATGATTTTAAGGACATAAATTTATTTTAAAATGTAGAAACCTTGGCGAAAATTACTAATCCTTCATATGCGAATTACAAATGTTTGGCAATATTTTTGTAAAAATATTCAAATTTCTAAGGATTTTATATAGTTTGTATAAAATCTTGGCGATTTTTAAGGTAAAATAATTATATCCTATAGAATTTGGGCGAATAATTTTTAGAATAGATATTTTTGTTTTTGGAAAAAACTTAGAAAATTAGCCAATGAGAGAAATTTATCCCCTAAAATCATCATTGTCAAGTAGTTCCATGATCAACACCAGGTTCCCCACAAGTTTCAATTATGTTATAAGGTTTGGTTGCATTTATAGAAAGAGCTCCTTACAGGACCCCATAAGAAGCTACGTCCACTTCGTTTTGGACCTTCCACCATTACTAAGGCTATAGGTGACAATGATTTTGAGTTAATTCTCTCCCCTTTCCTTGGCTTACACAAGTATTCAATGTGGACCTCCTTTGGACATATTTTCCACCACTATTGGACACATCGTAAGAGGTATAGAAACCGACACCTACATAGCTCAACCCTAACTACATTGAATGGGAAATCATTGATAATATCATGGATACAAAATTTAAGGGAACCCACCAAAAAAATATCCAACTATATCAGCTTGTCAAAGCAAGGCAGCTACTGCACCAAGGAAAGTGTCTCACCAAGCGTCAAGTTCAACAAAAGTTTCCCCATTTGGTAGGGGAACTCAACACAATGGAGACCATTGATTCCTAAGGAGGGAGGAATTATCTAGGTGGAAATTTGTGGCCACCCACCTATTCGATTGGCTCAAAATACAGTTTCCATCCTGGCATTTTTTCTACAGTTTTTTAGGTCCCAAACTTCTGGGGTCGTTTTGAGACCCTAAATGACATTTTTTTGACGTGACAACACCCAAAAGATGTCAAAGGCTGGTACTGGGAAGTTTGGAATGTGTATTCCTCATATAGACCTTTATGATGGGGTACCAATCACACCAAATAGAGATCGTATTCAAATATTACGCCCTCGGGAAGTTGACGTATCAACTACCCCCATCGGGGCCCACAAACCTTTTGGTGTTTCATATTCTAGAGTTGGGATTTTGGATGTTTAGGGTTTTATCATTTATGATTTATGTTAAAAAGGCCTTTGGGAGCCTTATTTTAATCATGTTCTTGAGAATGAGTGTATTTTTCACATCTCTTCTCAGAGATAAGCTGCCACCATTCTAGCGAGTTCATTTCACTCTGTATTTTTATAGCTTCTGCATATTTCATTCATTAATAGAAATTGAGTATTATTGTATCTTTGTGTTTCTTTCAATATATCTATGTGTTTTCCTTGTTATATCTTTGTCTTCATTTCATTCTCAACACAATCCAGATCATTTCCATACCCATCTAAGCACATCCTCATCCCCTGTCAAACAAACATGTGCCTTGGAGAGTTCTTCAATAAAGGTCACACAACTTTGAGCATGTGGACCACTCAAGCAATAATTTCATCAGAAATGAAAATATGAGGCTTGTATCCCACTATGATGTCCACACCAATTCGAACCTATGTTCCCTTTCCCACCTTCCAAGACAAGTGTTTCCAAAGAATATAAAAATCATGCGTAAGGGACTTCCATTGATTAGATGATTGTAGGGATGTCTTTTTCAAGCTTCTGATCCAATCTACTACACCCCCTGGTTCCATATATTTATGAATAATTGTCCTAGACCATAGGTTGTCTTTGGACATGAGTTATCATAGAGATTTCTCTACAAGCGATTTGCCAAACTTTGACAAGTCATTTAACTCCCATCCTCTGACATTTTTAGGGTGAGATATGATATTGCAATGATCCCAGTGCACACCTCTCTATTCCGAACTACTCTTCCATAGGTTGTTTTCAAATATTTTTGTAATTTTTTCTAGAGTTCCTTTTGGAATGGATGAGAGAAAATTCCAAAAGACTAGTACTTATTCAAGGATGGATTTTACCAAAACAAGTATGCCACCCCATCAGATCCATCTATTGTTCTAGTGAGATATTTGGTGATCCATTGTGTTTATCAACCAAACCCAATCAACTTTCATGTAATTATTAGGTTTCAGAAAATACCCTAGATATTTAAAACCATTGTTGAATTCCTTCATAGGCACATGGAGCTCTTCAGCTATACAATTGGAAAGAGAAACCATGATTCCATGGGTATAGAGACTCGATTTTTCATATTTAATCAACATTCTTGTCACCTGAGAGTAAAGATTCAATATTTCCTTAAAATTTTTACATTCTCTCAAATAGCCAAAGCCAAACAAGAGGATATCATCAACGAACAATAGATGAGTTACTGAGATAGACCCTGAGAGTGAGACACCTTGAATTTGATGATGATACTTAGGATGAAAAATGGTTCAACTTAATCCTTTGTATATAAGAAGAAACAAATATGGAGAGAGGGGGAAACCATGGCACATTCCTCGGGAGGCCTGGAAGAATGGTGAGGTTGAACCATTTATAAAAAAATGTAAATGGTTGTAGTTACATAACACATGATCCACTTAACCATATCATAAGAGAAGCCAATATGTGATAACAAAAAATAGAGGAAAAACCAGGAGATGTAGTCATAGGATTTTGATAGGTAGAGATTTATATGAAAGCAGGATTAGAGGTCAGCTTAATAGTGTGAAGAGTATCTTGTGTCTACCCTATTTCTACATGTATTATCCACCCTTCCAAGAATCCAAATTGTTCCATGGATATGTATTTTGATAGAAATGGTTTTATTCACATGGCTAGGACTTTGGATATGATTTTATAAGTACAATTACACATTGTTGGCCCTTGGTTATGGAAGCAAGTGAAGATCAAGGAAGAAAAGGGAGAATGTGAAATTTGCGGAAGACACGGTGACTGTTACTGGGTCGAAGTGAGCAAAAGAGCAGAAATGATGGAGCGAAGTAAGCCATTGAATGGGGAGATTGGGGATGACATATAAGAAAGAAAGAAGGATCATGAACAACTCACCAAGTGGTAAAATCCATCGTTGGATGCTTTGGAGCACCGCGAGAGAAGGAAGGAAAGATGGGTTGGTGAAGCCATGAAAATATAGGTCAAATTGACCTAGGGTTTTAGACACCTATGGTTTTGGTATCTAGGGTTTTGGACACCTAGGTTTTGGCCTAAGGATGTCGGTGAGATATTGTAATGTATAAAAAGAGGTCTAAAGGTACTGGGATGGGTTGGTTTTATGATTATTGTTGTTATCTTTGTCATTGTGTGATCAAGAGAGTAGTAGTGTGTGAGAAAGAAGTGTTGAGTACGAGAGCCTTCTAGTATTGTAAGATCTTCAGTTGGGTGTGAAGATAAACCCTCCAGTTGGGTGCACAGGGAGGGGATTGAAAGAGAGGAGAAGAAAGAATATCTGCTAGCTAAGAGCATAGACAATAACTGTATGCTTACCTTAATATATTAGAGCACAGTTCTGTGGATGTAGCCCTAAAGAGAGGGTGAACCACGTATATTTTGTGTTGTGTGTGATTGGTATTTTATCTCTATCATTGATATATTGTGATTGCATTATTGTTTTAGATATGATAAGTAGATGTGCAGAATAGATCTAAGATGATATGTGATATATGAATGTTGTGTTGTTCTTGTGTTAGATCCACTTGATATTACCTTTGTTTATAGACATCCCTGTCCTACAACCCCCTCATAACTACTTCGAATGAGACTACATATGATTCACAGATGTTGTCAAAAGGACCAGTAGTTAGGGCTTGTTGGTGCGCTCTTGGAGCTGAACCATGGGTCTGCCCATGTGTCAACAAATGGTTCCGTTGTCGGGACATGAATATTCTTGAGGGAATGTCAAGGTGGTTCCCATCGAAGATAGAGATTCAAAAGTAGATAGAGGATCAAGAAAAGGACTTCGTTGAAGCCCAAAACAAGAACCCTAATATTTGTATAGAGGATTGGTTGGAGAAATATGTCTTCACTGATATACACAAAATTTTCTTTGGGGGAATCCATCAGGAGCTATACGAGTGGCTAGCTAGATTAGAAGATACCTAGTTTGAGATCTGATCTAGACCTTCTGTGGTTTGGACATCAGAGCTAGTCAATAAGGTCAACAGAGTTGATAACACCATGTCACGAGTAGTAGATCACTGGTTTGATAGCACTATTGGAGGGTACATCACAGAGTTTTTTGTTGACGAAGTAGAATCATACAGCCAAGCTGAGAGATACTTCTTCAAGGGACCCAGAGGAAAATTTTTACAATTCCTGAAGTTGAGATTCAAGATGCTATTGCATGAGAAGAATATATTGAAAATACAGTAGATTGGTCAGATCTAGAAAGTCTAATGTTCAAGAATTTGAACAACGATAGTGACACAAAAGCTAGACATACGCGTAGTGGGAGAGTGTTTCAATAAGTTCACCTTGTGAACCTGTTCAAGCAGAACTATGGGGACGAAGGTTTCTATAGTGGAGAAGAGGCAGATCTGACAGATGGGAAGCATTCAGAACCTATTGGGACAAAGGAAGGGAAAGATAAAGAGCGTCGTTGGGGAGAACCTGAGACCTCAGAAACTACACAGACCATCGAAGTAAGTACTATTGTCCCTCTTGTTGATTCAATAGTATTAAGAAACCAGAGTACTCAGAGCATTATCAATAGTAGTCCACCACATATTCATTCAGGAACCCTAGGAATATCTACGGTAGATGAGATGAGGCTTCCTATATTTAGGGGAGATGGATCTGAAGATCCTGATTAGCACAGGTTCCTATGTGAAGCCATATGGAATATTAAAAATGTCATTGACGAAGCTATCAAAAGAACCCAGTTTAGTACCACTCTAAGGGATTGCGCACTGAGCTAGTACATGAAGATTGTTCAAGGACTTGCACAACCTAAGCCACTGAATCAGATTAAGAATGTGTTGATTGTAGAGTTCAAAAAACCGAAGTCGGAGTCACAATGTATTACATAGTTGAAATAGATCAAGCAGAAGATGGCCGAACCTGTTTGGGAATTATATCAGAGATTCAAAACCTTAACAGGCCGATTGAATTTTCAGATCCCAGATGAACAGAACAAAGAATGGTTCATTGTTTCCTTCTTACCACACATCAGAGTCCCTCTGATGCAACAAAATATTTCTTCACAGTCTAAGGCACTGGAGATCGCCATGAAGTTAGAATCATCCCCTATGGGAGAATCCAACTTAGGTATGAGTCAACTAACTAGTTTGTCTCTACAGGTCGAAGATATGAAGAAATAAAAGGGAAAAGATAAAAGAGAATACATATGGTGTGTCAGATGCATATCGGAAGGCCATGACAAGGAACACTGTCCCCTATTCAATGAATAATTGGCTTCTAGAGCTCTGATCCTTTTGAAGAAAGTCACCTTACCTTGGTGTGAGGTATGCAGAAATAGACATCGCCCTGGTGAGTGCTACTACATGAAAAAGTATGTTCAGACACCTAAAAATTTGTACTGTACATTCTGTAAGTCCATAGGACATGATTATAGGGATTGTAGAGCTTAAGATCTCATGCATGAAAGGTCAAGATACATATATAATATTCAAGGTGAAGTACAACAAGAAGGAAACACTGCGTAGTATAACTCTCCTGGGAGAGGAAACTTCAATCCTCACGGTGGATTCAAAGGAAGAGGATGAGAAGGAGGAATGGGTCGAGGCTAAGGACGAATCATCTATTATAACTATGCACAACTAGGACACCTTGCAAGGGATTTCCAGAACCCTTGTACCACTTGCAGCTATTGCAACTCATTTGACCATGTTATAGAAGATTGTCCTGTGCTACTAGCTAAGCTTCAAGAAAGATGAGGACCTCAGAAGAACCCGCAAGTGCAACTGATATATGCTGACCTTCATGAAGAAGACCCTAGAGTGGCTATTATAACTAGAGGAGGCATTGTTATAGGAGAAGATAGACTGACCCAAGGGAAGAATACAGAAGATTCGGGAATCAGGAAAGCTACAGAGAAGACACAAATGTTTGATGCAAATAAAGAAAAACAAATGTTCAAGGAGGCAAGAAAAGAATTCAGAGGAGACCAAGGTTCCTCATCGAAGACCAGACCATAAGTAAGAGAGTATGGAATGCCTCTGGCATTTGATCAATCTACTTCGCCAAAAGAAGGAAAAGAGGTAAGAAAGCTCATGGAATTTTATATACTTGTATTAAGTTGATTTAGGATGAGAGCATTGTACAAGAGTTACAAAATTTAATCAGACAATATGAGCTAGGAAAGATAGACCCCTTACTGAATAGGGAAATACACCAAATCGATAAGAAGAGAAGGACAAATAAGGAATTACATTCGAATGCTCAAATAGGAGAGTATGAGATAGATTATGTAGTCCTTGACTTAGGGTCAGAGGTCAATATCATGACGAAGCAAACCTAGGCACTAATGGGAAAACCGAAGTTGATCTATTCTCCTATCAGGCTTAGGATGGTCAACCAACAAGTTGTAAATCCATTTGGCAGACTGGAACATGTCCCTATGGACATTGATGGAGTAAGAACATTTGCATATTTTGAGGTAATTGAGATATTTGATGACAGCGTCCCTTATCCTGCACTGTTAGGAATCAATTTGGCCTTCAATAATTCCACTATGGTTGATTTAAATAAAAGACGTATGACTTTTTAAAGAGATGGCCTTAGGGTCATTTCACCCTTAGATCCATATGAAGGTCAACGATACACAAAGCCCATCAGAGAAGAAGATCATGCATACAAACTGTAAAACATATACAAATTAATAGCCAGACAGTAGGACTAAATTAATCCTATAGCCGATGGGAACTTAAGCTGGCGAAGTGATAGTGCATGTTCATCAGACTCAAAAGAAGCACTGAAGAACTAGCAGAATAAGATGTATGAAGTATCTACAAGAAGATGTGCTATATTAACCAGAGAAGTTCATTGGATCGGCACAACAGTAAGTAACTTACCCACCTTTGATGGTCTAAATCCTTTAGAAACCTTCTTGTCAGACTTTGAAGAGAGTGTACCAATGCAACAAAGATTGTTGGTGATGGATGAGGCCCCGAGAGAAACCCCATCAAGATGGTGGGGGGCACATAAAAGTAACATTATAGATTGGGTACAATGTTGTACCTTGATGACAACGTGGTTCTCATCACAAGTGGAAGGTTGTGAAGTTCGGTACACAGGTCGAAGCTATGCAAAGGACCCTGTGCGAAGCTACGAAGAGGCCTGGAGTGACATTCTGCAAGAATAGTGGGTGCAAAAATTCATTAATACACTGGACACCACCCCTATCAACTGGTACCTTCAAGCAGAGTTGCGCCTCATCACTATGGATTGGGAAGGTATGACTCAAAATTTTGCAACTACCTTCTTATTTGAAATCCAATTTCCTTCAATAGATCAAGAATTACAGATTGTGAGACAAAAAGTATTCAAGGAGGCATCTAGCCTTCCTTTGGAACAAGAAGAGGAAAAATGGACTGTGCCTCTCTAGAAACTACAAGGTTGTTACAACATCAATGTTGATGAAGACGATGAACTAAGGAAGGTGAACATTGCAGAAACAGAAGGCTAGAGAGATGTAGAAGGATCAGGAGTTGAGTTACCATTTATTAGAAAGCTGATCAAGATTAAGAAGGTCAATATTGGAATAGAACAGGCCCCGAAGCTTGCTAAGATCGGAGATTATTGAGATGCTGCTACCATTGACAAAATTACTGAGTTCCTTCATGAATATCAGGACTTGTTCCCAACCAATTTCACTTATATGAAGGGAATTAAATGACCTATGGGAGAGATGAGGATCCCTCTGAAGACAGATGCAAAACCAGTCAAACAGAGACCTTACAGATTGAACCCTAAATATAAGGAAAAAGTGAAGATTGAGATCGACATAATGTTGGAAGCAGGAATCATAGAACCTATCGAAGAATCTGACTGGATTAGCCCTATGGTGGTCCAAGACAAGAATACATGAAAGATCAGGATATACGTAGATCTCATAAAGTTGAATGATGCTTGTTTACATGATCCCTTCCCTACACCATTCACTGACGAAGTATTAGATAATGTGGGAGGCTAGGAAGTATATTCTTTTACAGATGGATTTTTAGGATACCATCAGATTCAGATTGCCAAGGAAGATCACCACAAGACCACATTTGCAACAGAATGGGATCCTACCGATATACAATGATACCATTTGGATTAAAGAATGCCCCAACCATATTTTCTAGGGTGGTGTTCAAAGCATTCAATGAATTTCTACATAAATTTTTAGAAGCAGATTTTGATGATTGGACTGTTTTTAGTTTATTGAAGAATCATATTGAATGTCTAAGGATAATGTTGGATAAATGTAGGCAGTGCCAAATTGCCTTGAACCTGAAGAAATACATTTTCTTTTCACCATTTGGAGTTCTGTTAGGACATATTGTATGTAAGCAAGGATTGTTGGTAGATCCATCCAAGATCACCATTATAGTTGATCTACCCCCCCTACGACAGTCAAACAGTTGCGCACATCATTGGGACACACATGATACTACATAAAATTCATTAAAGGATATGCTCAGATTACAACACCTATGGAGAAGCTGTTGAATAAGGATTATCATTTTAGTTGGACAGAGAAATGCCAGCAGAGCTTTGATACACTGAAACAGAAAATGGTTACTGTGCCCATTCTAGTTGATCTGAAAATAGTGGGATGACTTGTTATGCTATGCAAGCACCCTCTACTTCATTAAAATAAAATTTACAGTACCTTTGCTCCATGTGTTAAAATATGCAATATGAATTATGTGTTAAGTTCATGCTTCTTTTAAATGGTTATGTGTGAGGTCTTTGCAAGATTAAATAAGTTGTTTTCATAAATACTGTTGGCTTGCCGAATTGATACTTTTTTCACCCTCCATATCCATTTTTGACCTCTTCATTTGAACTCTTTACTCCATAAACTCATCTATATTTTCACACATATAACCAAATATCCAACAACTATAGTAAGGTATGGTCATTAGTCAAAATTATTTAATTTCCTTTTATTTAATGATTAAATGTAATTCTTGGAAGCTCATGAATGATTATATTAGATTTTGCAGCATACTTTGATTTCAGCAGCAGATTAAATATCATGGAAGATTTTCTACACTCCAGGTGTTGCCAGCTTGCTCAAGCAAAACCAACTATTCCAGCTTAACTCTCGTTGATGACTCATGTATAATCAATGAGATCTTCATCTCTTGGTACTACGTGCCATAGATATGAAGATCTGTTATTAGATAACAAGTTTTCCGGGCATGAGAAGTTACTCATTAATTGAAGGAATCATTTACCTTCTGTAAACAATTGTGTATTGAATAGAAGATAGGCTTTGTCACTAGGAAATCGGGATTAGTTATCTAGCTCCCGAGCTATAAAAACAATGGAACGAAATGTAATAGGGACAAATATGATATAGAAGAATTGCGCTGCTCAAGTGTTGGTTTTCTGAATCTAATAGAGATTGACTCATACAATGTTGTTTTTAGTATTTTAAGATGTTTCTTTAGACTGTAATATGATTCATTTTCTATTGTTAATGTTCTCTTTTGCATATCCGTAGCTTAGAATTTAGTCTGCAAGTCATTTAGGGACTTGTGGGTTTCTTGGCAAGGATCCACCAAGAAAACCATAAGCCCTTCCTTTGTAATTTTAGTTTTTCTATAGAATATTTATGTTAATTGTTGCTTCCTGTTTTCATTAAAAGTAAGAATTGTCCTTAAAGTTTTGTAGCTGTAGTTTCTTGTTGTATTGATTTAAAAGGATTATTTTTCTTAGTTTTATAAGTTCAATTCGATTTGCTGTAGCTTTCAATTCTGGTTTAAAGTCATATATTGCTTCTGAAAATTTAAGTTTCTAAATGGAATAGACTTAGTTGTATTTTCCTTTTAAAATTAGAGCATCTTACTCTGTTTTCTATAATGTTATATAGTTTTCTATTACTTGGTTTAGTTTCTGAGTCACATTAAAATAGATAATTTTTTAATTAGGTAGATGTTTTAAATCAAAATTACTTTTGAAGATAGTTTTAAGAAGTATTTCGGTTCCATAATTAGTATAGAACTTAGATTTGTATGCTTCATAGAATTTAGATATTTAGTCTTAGAATCTTGAATATTGAATAGAATTAATGAATCTGAAATCTTTTCATCAAAGCAGTTTGAATGATTTTTAGATTAGAGAAGTAAATTAGACTAGGATAGGCTCTAGTCCTGCACATACAATGTTTGTGTCTCAAAGTTTACCTCCCTGGGTTGACAATTTATGGAGGCTATTTGTAGTAATATAATTATCTAAACACAAAAAATAATAACTTGCAACAAATAATAACCAACAAACACTCACAAAAAGCACAACATGATAAAGGAGTTCACCCCTCTCTGGGCTACATCTCCTTGAGCCTCCATCAATGGACTTGGCTCTCTGGGATTAATTTGTCAAATATTCTTTTACAAGATCCTGCTCAACTCCAATGGAAATTCTGAATGTACCATTCGGTTCAGAATACATAAAAACCCCAAAAATGACTAATAAAACTCTGAAAACGGATCATGGCTCATTCGGGCATGACCTATTCTACATGTGGCCTTAAGCTTCCCTAAGATTCTCTGTGGAAAAAACACCTGTAAAAGTCCTCAAATGGATTTGAAACCTATCCCAAAGTGTCCAGAGCATATTAATTAGCCAAAAATTATTATTCAATCACAGAAAAAAAACATAGGCTCATCTGAGCATGACCTTAAACAATGAGGGCTTCAAGCTCCCTAGAGCTTCCTGAAACTTCAATGGTTAAAAACCTGCAAAAGAAGTCTTCAAATGGCTATGAAAATAGTTCCAATGGATTTAGAACGTCCAAAAACCCCTAGATGGGCTTTTATGGCACCTCATTTGGCCAAAAAATGAAGAAGATAGGCCTCCTGCCATTCTCTTCCTTCAAGCTTGCTATCTCTGGTTTTGCCAAAATGCACCTCTGTGTGGCCAACCAAGAACAAGCTCAAAAATGCATTCTAAAACCTAGAAACATGCATAACCAAAAAAAATGATCAAACTGTAGGACAGTTACGGGCGCACCTAGCCCCTAACCGTCAAGGGCCAGGTCGTATGACCCATGCATCCACGTGCTAGCATTAACATAGGCTCATGTTACATAAGCCAATGGTCAAAGGCCAAATGGCGGGTCGTTGATATAACTGTTGGAACAAACACAACCGTGCACATGCATCCATATGATATAGCTGTGGGTTATATGTAACA
>JASDQU010014478.1:71120-81754 GCA_032191745.1 Picea mariana
ACATCTCTTTCATCACATCTCTCATGGTTAGTAACTCCTTCAACATCTCTTTGTCAAAGAACTTAGATAATGAAGATGTATGAGAACTAGCAATGTTTGAAGCTTCCTCCATCCTTGCAAGATATCAAACTTCAACACAAAACTTGCACCAATACCAACATCTAAATCTCAAGCTATCAATGGCAAATACATGAGCAAAAACTACGCTCTGATACCACCTGATCTGAAAATAGTGGGCTGACTTGTTATGCTATGCAAGCACCCTCTACTTCATTAAAATAAAACTTTACAGGACCTTGCTTCATGTGTTAAAATATGCAAGATAAATTATGTGTTATGTTCATGCTTCTTTGAAATGGTTATGTGTGAGGTCTTTGCAAGATTAAATATGTTGTTTTCATCAATACAACAACAAAAATAACTTGCAGCAAATAATAACCAGCAAACACTCACAATAAGAACAACATGATAAAGGAGTTCACCCCTCTCTGGGCTACATCTCCTTGAGCCTCCATCAATGGACTTGGTTCTCTATGATTAATTTGTCAAAAAAATTCATTTACAAGCTGCTGCTGAACTCCAATGGAAATTTTGACTGTACCATTGGGTTAAGAATACATAAAAACCTCAAAAATGACTAATAAAACTCTGAAAACGGATCATGGCTCATTTGGGCATGACCTCTTCTACATGTGGCCTTAAGCTTCCCTGAGCTTCTCTTTGGCAAAAACACCTGTAAAAGTCCTCAAATGGACTTGAAACCTATTCCAAAGTGTTCAGAGCATAATAATTAGTCAAAAATGATTATTCAATCACATAAAACAAATATAGGCTCATCTGAGCAAGACCTCAAACAATGAGGGCTTCAAGCTCTCTGAAGCTTCCTGAAACTTCAATGGTTAAAAACCTACAAAATAAGTCTTCAAATGGCTGTGAAAATAGTGCCAATGGATTTAGAATGTCCAAAAACCCCTAGTTGGGCTTTTACAACACCTCATTTGGCCAAAAAATGAAGAAGATAGGCCTCCTGCCATTTTTCTCCTTCAAGCTTGCTGTCTCTGGTTCGCCAAAACACACCTCTGTGTGCTCTAACCAAGAACACGCTCCAAATTCGTGCTAAAACCTAGCACACACATGTAACCACAAAACCGTTCAAACTGTAGGACAGTTACGGGTGCACCTAGCCCCTAACCGTCAAGGGCCAGGTCGTATGACCCATGCGTCCACGCGCTAGCATTAACATAGGCTCCCGTTACATAAGCCAATGGTCAAAGGCCAAATGGCAGGTCATTGATATAACCGTTGGAACAAACACAACCACGTGCATATGATATAGCTGTGTGTTATATGTAACATATTGTGCGACCCAGGGCTAGGGCTAAGCCTCGACCCGGTCGCGCCCCAAACCACACGCATATACAAACATATATATATATATATATATATATATTGCACCATATATATAACAAGGAAAAAATGGTGGTGCACCAGTTGGCAGCTCTTTGCCAAGTCTTTTCCCCTACCCGGAGGTCGCGGGGTCGACTCCGACCAATGACATAAGTTTTAAACCAATAAATGGATGACACGTGGCGGCGATTGACTGGGCCACGTGTTGTCATTCCATTCACTGCCAAACATGCCAAGTCATTTGCCAACTATCTGAATGCCTATCTTCCATGTGTCATATGGCCTGCCATGTGTTGTACGGCCTGCCATGTCAGCGTGTACGGACTGTACAGTCAACACAATTTTTTTACCTGTTTGTAAATTTGAACATAACGCGATATCTCTCTCTCCCGACATCCATTTGAACCCAAACAATTTGCGTTGGGTTCGTAATGACGAGGCCTACACTCTTGTTCATTTTGAGGCAATTTCGAGAACTTTGATTTTTGAGCTAAAATTTGACCCCTGGTCCAGATTTTGATTAGTAAGCAATCACTTGACCTGTCTTGCATCAAAAATCCACCTAAACCTTCCTTGGATGCATCCATGCATACCAAGAATTATTTTTCCATGTCAGGGACCTTTAATATCGACACTATTGTCAACAACTCCTTGAGCTTTTGAAATGCTTCTGCACATTTCTCAGTCCATACAAACTTCTTGTTTTTCTTCTGCAATTCCGTGATTGAATTTTCTATCTTCAAAAAATATTTGACGAATTGTTGGTAATATCCTTCTAAACCCATAAATATACATAGTTCTTGTACGTTAGTCAGTGTTGTCCATTCCATTATGGCCTCTACTTTTGCTGGATCCATAGTGATACCTTCACTAGATATGATATGTTCCAAGTAATGAATCTTTGATTGGTAAAAATAACATTTTGATAGCTTCCCGTACTTTGTTTTTTCTCGTAGACACTGTAGGACCAATCTCAAGTTTTCATGATGCTGTTCTTTCATTCGAGAATATATCAATATGTCATCAATAAATACTTGAACAAAATTGTCCAAGTATTCACAAAATACTCCATTCATCAAAAACATAAATATGCTCGGGGCATTCATCAATCCAAATGGTAAAATGATGAACTCATAGTGTCTGAATCTCATCTTAAATGTGGTATTAGGGATATCTTTCTCTTTGATCCGTAACTAGTGATATCCTGATCTCAAGTCAATCTTAGAAAAAACAATTTCTCCCTTCATCTGATCAAATAAATTGTCAATCCTTGGCAACATATACTTGTTCTTGATTGTCACTTTGTTCAATTGACAATAGTCAATACAAAGTATCCATGATCCATCCTTCTTTCTCACAAAAATAACTGGTGCACCCCACGGTGACACACTTGGACGTATAAATCCCAATTCTAACAATTTATTCAGTTGCATTTTCAACTCATACAATTATGGTGTTGAAATCCGATAAGGCATTATCGCAATTGGTTTGGTTCCAGGTTTCAAATCTATGATAAACTCAAGTTCTCTTTCTGGTGGTAAACCTGGTAGTTCCTTCGGAAATACATCTGCAAACTATGATACTACCAGAAGGTTTTCTAGTCCTTCCACCTCGCCCTTTTCATTTAGCGCTAAGTTTACATATAACTTGAATCCTCTTTTCATTCTCTTATGTAGTTGTAGAGAAGAAATGAACCTCAAGGACAATCCTCGGTTTCTTCCTACAATTAATCTACTCTATCCTAAATCATCCTTCAAAATTAACCATTTAATATTATAGTTAAGTATCACATCATGCCATTCTAACCAGTCCATATCAATCACTATGTAATAATATCTTAAGATTGTAACATAAAGATTTACCTTCGTTACAAAATCACCCAAGTTTATGCTACAATCGATAACCTTTCCTACCACCTTTTGTTTAGCTCCCGATGACATTTCTAAATATATGAACTTGTCCTTCTCGACTACCTTAAACTTAATTCTCTTTAGAGATGCACTAGAAATAAAGCTCTTTGTAGCTCCTGGATCTATCAAAATACTAAAGGTTTGATCGACGAATCTACCTGACATCTTGAGCATAGTGGACTGGTGCTCTCCTTGGAGGTTGTTCACCATTGCATGTATCCGGTGGGCTTTGCTCAAATCTCCAACTATAGTGGGTCCTAATGATCCGGCCACTTTGGCCTTCTCTATTAGAAAATATCGCTAGTAATGTGGCTCTCCACATGTCCAACATCCAACCTTTGGTCCAATGCTCCTGGTCCCCGAAGTAGAATATATTGTCCTAGAAGCTTGTGATCTTGGTATGTTCTACTAAACATGCCTAAAATGTTGCTGCTGCTGTTGCTAATGTGGTGCTCTCTATGGAGTCCTCTGCTGAGGAGTCTGTCATTGTGGTGCCAAGAACATATGTCCTCTTGGTGTATCTCATTGCTTATAAGTCTATTTGGATGGCATATGATGTTTTTGCGCTCCTAATGTCCTCTCTCCAAACGGTCTAGAAGGACTCCTTCCATGACCCCCATTGTTCAAGTCTTCCTCTGCTATGAGGGAATATGAAATCCATCTTGCAACATCTGAGGCATTAGGATCCTCACCTTTGCATGAATGTTGAAGTTAAGGCCAAACAAAAACTTGTTGACCTTTAACTTCTTCTTGTTTAGATGTGGAGCATACCTAAGTAGCTCCATGAACCTTACCTCATACTTCGACACCATACAACTACCTTCTCGTAAGGCATTGAAATCATTAAGATGATGCTCAATGAATTCATCTGACAAGTACCTTTCCTAGAATCATTCCTAGAACAATTCCCATGACATGTCTTCAATGACCATGTTTAGTTGAGATAGGAGTGTCTTCCTCCAAAGTATAACACCCCCCTTTAGATGAAAGGTTTCCATGCAGAATTTAATGTTGGAGGTGTAATAGTAAAGTGCGAAGCACATCACCATGTTATCCAACCATTCCTTAGTGACTAAGTCGTCCCTGGCAGCCCAAAACTTGGGAAACTTCACCTTCTTGAGTTCTCTGTGTATACTACTACTACCAGCTAGAGCGCACTATGAACCCTCATTGGGCACAGATGCTCTGCCCTCATCTCGATCTAGGTGAATAATCAAAGCCTCTAACAACCTCTGAAAGGATCTGATCTAGGTGGATATCGGTGGCCACCCACCTTTTCCAGCCGGGTCAAAACAATTTTCTGGCAATTTTGGCAATTTACTATTTTTAGCAGTTTTTAACTTTCAGGGCCATTTTGAGGGCCTAAATGAAGGTTTTTCGGGATCGAGCTTCTAAAATAAATAAAAACTCATGATTGAGCCCCCAAAATGAATCTCCTCGATGATACCTTTCCAACGTGCTATCATACACCTAAAACGAAGATCGTATGCAAAAGTTATGGCCCCAGGAAGTTGATGTACTAACTTATCCAAACGGGGCACACATGACTTTTGGCGCTTCATCTCCTAGGGTTAGGTTTTTGGATGTCTAGGGTTTTTGGAATTCCTATTTATTGTAAAAATACCTTCAGAGCCTCATTTTAATCATCTTCTTGTGAATGTGAGTAGCCGTCACATATCTTCTCAGAGATAAGCTGCCACCATTCTAGCAAGTCTTTCACTCTGTATTTTTACAGTCTCTGTACATTTATTTCATTAATAGAAATCATGTATTACTGTATATCTGTGTTTATGGTTGCATCTAAGATACATTTGTGTTATATTATTGGATATCTGCGATATCTCTATGCATTTCTTTATTATATCTCTGCTCTCATTTCGTGCCGAAAATAAATTCGGATCAGTGGTATCAGAGCAGGCTGCTCTTGATCATTTTTTTTCAGTGCATGTCCCTGATGAGGTCCGAGTATAGAAAGTTGGGTCTCAAGCTTGTCTCTCTTGAAGAAAATCGCTCTTGCATGCCCAAGAAACCCTCCATGGTGAAAGAAAATAAAAAAGACAGAGCAGACGATCCTCTAAATCTATTGCTTGAGCAAGCTCTCACGCGACAGAGGGATGGAATGATGGAGATTTTTTCCCACATCCTTCAATGCTTGCTGATAGAAACATGCACATATTCATCAAACAACCACTTTGTAAGAGTATCTCCTTTCAAGGTACAAGTTAATTTTTATATTCCCATATTCGAAAGCCAGACAGATGCAGATGCCCTAGACAAATGGTTAAATCTGCTAGATAGTTATTTCTCCGTTCACCATTTTTCCGATAGGGAAAAGATCACCTTCGAACTCCTTAAAGCTCTCCCCCATGTCAAACATTGGTGGGAAACTTACTGGGATCAAATTTACATAGAGGAGACTGAAATATATGGGGCCGAGCCCACTTGGGATTTTTTTGTGGACGCGGTAAAGGAACACTATTACCCCGTTGGCAACTGTGAGGACCAGTACATGAGATGGACCACACTGCGGCAAGAGAGGGGGCCAAGCAGTTATATATTTTACCAATACCTTCCATACTTTGCGCACCAAGCTGGGTATCAAAGACTCTGAACGACATTTGGTTCTGAAATACCGTGGGGCTCTACACAGATACATCCAAACTGAAATGGATTTTTTTGACATCTCATCACTCGATGCTGCTTATTGATATGCTGTTAAAATCGAGCAGAAATTTAAGAACCAGAACAAATGAGAGTTTGGGTCTGCAAATCCACAACAATCAAAGTATGACAAAGATGGCCCTAAAAAACAGTCTCCCGAAAACCAGTCCAATCCATAGGAAAATAAGGGTCACGGGAAGACAAAGAAGGACACTGGAAAATGGTGCAATTTCCACAAAATCCCCTGGTACAACACCAATGAATGTAGCTCAAAATAGTCATTGGTGACCGAGATCAAAGACAAGGAACCTTTCCTGGATTCAGAATATGATTTTGAAAATACTGGTAAAAGACAGATCATCGACGTAGACCCCATTGCTATTGTCATGACTGCAACAATTCAACCAGAAGAACCAACAGATCCTGAAGAGGGGGAGCACCTTTTTCATTCACAGATGTGGGTGAAGGGCACCCTGCTGCATTTTATTGTTGATAGAGGAAGACATAAGAACCTCATCTCAATATAGGTCATCAAATAGTTGGGATTGCCAACAACACCACATCCGCAACCATACAACATCGGGTGGCTTCGCTAAGGACGAGATATTCGTGTCAACCAACAAATTCGATTGTCATACAACATCCAACTCTTCAAGGATGAGGTATTATGTGATGTTTCCCCACTAGTTGTCTGTGATTTTCTCTTGGGCCAACCATATATGTGGAAGCGCCATGTTGTTTATGAGTCTCGACCCCACAGTGTCATTGTTTCTCGGGGGGGGGGTCATCTCTAAAGAATACCAGAGGTAGTTCTGACTATTGTTCCACCTAAAAAGTGCCACAAGGTAGTATCTCATACTACAAAGTTCAACTTCTTCATAATCTATTCAAAAGGTGAACAAAAGGATACTGCAACCACTACAGCCTCGACCTAAGCACCTTCTATCAAACAGAAGCAGGTCGACAAGATTGTAGAAAAGTGTAAATATTCCTTCTACACAAAATAATATCATGTATCCAAACTGGTTAAAAAGGTCCAACCCTTCTAGCCACATGCTCGTGATATCCTTCCACAAACCGAGCAACACGACATCTCCAACAAGGCAAGCAACTCACCATGATTCAGATTCAACAAATGTTTTTTCCTCTCCCCCGGGCACTCAACGCAATGTATACCATTGATTCCTAATGAGGGAGGATTGATCCAGGTGGATATCAGTGGCCATGCACCTTTTCCAACTGGCACAAAACAGTTTTCTGGAAATTTTGGCAATTTACTATTTTTAGGAGTTTTAAACTCCCGGGGTCATTTCGAGGGCCTAAATGAAGGTTTTTTTTTGGGATCGAGCTTCTCAATGATAACCGAAGGCATAATTGAGCCCCCAAAATGAATCTCCTTGACTATACCTTTCCAACAGGCTATCATATGCCTAAAATAGAGATCATATGCAAAAGTTACAACCCTGAGAAGTTGATGTACTGACTTACCCAAACGGGGCCCAAATGACTTTTGGAGCTTCATCTCCCAGGGTTAGGTTTTTGGATATATAGGGTTTTTGAAATTCTTGTTTATTGTAAAAAGGCCTTCAGATCCTTATTGTAATCATCTTCTCGCGAATGCGAGTAGCCGTCAGATCTCTTCTCAGAGATAAGCTGCCACCATTCTAGCGAGTCTTTCACTTTGTATTTTTACAATCTCTGTACATTTCTTTCATTAATAGAAATGGTGTATTAATATATATTTGTGTTTATGGTTGCATCTCTAATACATTTATTTTATATTATTGGATATCTGCGATATCTTTGTGCATTTCTTTATTATATCTCCACTCTCATTTCATGCCGAAAATAAATCTGGATCAAGATCTCATCATACATACCACATCTCCTACAACAACCTGCTCCTGTTCAATAGTTTTCTCATCTCCCCGAGGGTTGGATCCCTCGGGCATGGATACCACCGGAGGAGGCATACCTCTTCCTCCCGCACCACAGTGCCTACTTCCCCTGCGTCCTCTAACCATGATTACCTGCATGGACAATTTTCAAAATTAATTAGTGATTCATCTTTAATCATTTAATTTTAACACAGTGGAAGGCATAACGGTCCAATGTCGCAGGGTTGAACCCACTCTGATACCATATGTAACAACCATTCCCTATTGAAGATAAAGTGAGTGACTAACAACAAGTAGTGGTTTTTTTTTTGAACATAATATATATACTGAACATAACGACCAAAGGAATTAATCAGGATACAATGATAACAATAGACCATAACTAATCATCACAATGTCACCAATAACCAATAATTTATCACCTTAATTGAAACATCCATTCCCTTAAGACATAAAGTATGTAAGTAGAAGAATCACAATGAGAGAACATCAATAGGTATTTGAACTATTCCATTATCCTCACTAAAATTTTCATTGACTTCATTTCAAAATGAGATTAAATAATTTTTTCATATGATAATTAAATAAGCCTAACATGTATAACTATTGTCATCCATTTTACTTCAAGTACTTATTAGACACTAAATTATTACTAAGAGTATTTTAATGTAAATTGTAAAACACAAAAACACATCTTTGAGATGATAACATGTGACCCACCTACCTAAATATATGACATAACTTAATTCAACGTGGAAATCTATTACAATAATATAATGTTGCTCAAATTTACATGAAGAACTTTGAACTATACCCATTATGGAAATGTACATACGACAACTATGATCAATTTTAAGATTGAGATAAGGTTAATTATTGAAATTTCACTTGAGCATTTTAACTCCAACCTTACATGAAGGTATTACGATGGTTACATCAATAATCAATCAATCATGGTTCTTGTCATTGTAATGCACAAGGTTAGTATGATTATTAAATGCTTCTTACGAAGTTTCAATTTAGCATTGAAGTGAGATTACAATTGGAGCATGTATTATTGTCAACCATTATTCAATCGTTATCACAATTCTACAATATTTATTACTAGATTATAGTTCCACACCGAGACAAATATGTAACTTCTAAAGAAACTAGGTTCAACTAGCACTTCCCACAATGATGGATCTTTATATCATCGTCGTATATATCCCAATCAATCTAGCATGAAAGTATTTTAAACAACAATAAAATTACAATGTTAAACATCATTGTAGTTATTAAAGTCATTGAAATAGATGGTAAGAAATGTTTGTCTAATCTATCTTCTCATGTGTAATGTAAAACCTATAAATTCAAATAGGAAAAACATTATGCTGTACACGCTATCAAGATCAAGGAATTCAGTGAATGATAATAGTTATAATTTCTAGATTCATTATGTATTGGCACGTATTCAATTAGATAATAAGGGTTGTATCCTGGGTTCTTATTCCGTTAAAAAATTGGGTTCCCATATGGTTACAAAGGTGTGAATAACTTCTATTCGGTAAAAAAAAAATCAACCAATACTTGGAATAGTCGGATGCAAGTGAAAAAAGTTTTATTTATTTTTAAATGTGAAATCTATTAAAACTTTTATACTAAGCTCCAAGATGTTTAACCTTAATGAAGCACTGTGAACCTAACACTTTCCAAGTACGGAAGGATGCTCCTAGAGAGATAGTTCTAGCATTACAGAGTTGACTTGACTGGAAAGACTAAAAAGTTTGATTTCCATGGAGTTCGAATTTGGGTTTGAGAAAATGTTATAATAACAAGGATCTAAATCAACGACTTATCCTTTCACCTCTCAACCTGTTAGCAAGGGTCAAGGTAGTCTCTAATCGTTTTTGTAACGAAAAACTCAGTAAAACTGCAATCATAAAATTCTTGCTTAAGGTACTCGGATTGCACATATCTAACAATATATCAATTTAGTCATTCGTTTACTAGGAATAACCCCCAAGCAGAGATCATAACATAACATGTCGATTCATAAGTACAATAGCGATACAATGATAGATAAATGATTCATGTATTTATAAGAAATATTTGGATCTTTGTTTACTTCATGTTTAATCATCCTAGGCAATGATAATTTACGAAGCTTTTAAGAAAATACATCATAAAATTTTAATATAATCGTACATAATAGAAATATTATACACATATAACAATATAGAATTAAATTATCTATTCATCACTTCATAGGAACACAAACATATAAAAATATTTTTTATAGTAATATTATTGAACAATCAAGTACCATAACCATCTATAGATTATTGATCTTGACTCGAATATTGTGCCTCGCTTTCCTTCCTTGTTGCTTTCTAACTTCACAACTTCACCAGTACCTCCAAACCAATGCTAGGGATATTCTTCTTCCCCCTTACCCCCCCAAGACGCAAAGGGGCCAAGCACAAAAACCAAATTACAGTAGCTCCAAGCTTGCCTCGCAAGGAAGAGCTTCCACTCTTTCCTCAAGCTTGGTATCCCAACTCTCACAAGTAAAACACAATCAATCCAAATATCGGAAACATAACAATACTATGAAGAAGTGTGTGTTTTTCCCTTCTACACCATTTTTTTTATAGAAGAATCCCCAATGCCACATGTCCTCATGCACAAATAATTAACTTTTTAGATTACATTAATTATGATTATTCACCCACACACTTGTGACACTCTCCCCAAGTTGCACAAGTAATTACCATTT
>JASDQU010014478.1:81854-96966 GCA_032191745.1 Picea mariana
AGAGAACAGTGGTTGAAGGACATAGTCAGTTGCAATGCAAGGCATGTCAAGGTATTCAGGTGATTGTCAAAAAGACTTTTTCAAGTAGAATCAGTTGATAGATCTTGAAAGAAGAAGAGTATTGAAGCTCAGACAGATAATCATAAGCTTTTGTGGGTCCAAAATCCTTTCAGTGGGAAGGCATGATCAAAATCTGGACCAGGGGTGAAATTTTAGCTCAAAAATCAAAGTTCTCGGAATTACCTCAAAACAAACAAGAGCGTAGGCCTCGTCATTACGAACCCAACGCAACTTGCTTGGGTTCAAACGGACGTCGAGAGAGAGAGATATCGCGTTCTGTTCAAATTTACAAATAGGTAAAAAAATTGTGTTGACTGTACAGTCCGTACACTATGACATGGCAGGCTGTACGACACGTGGCAGACAGGCATTCGGAAAGTTGGCAGGTGACTTTGCATGTTTGGCAGTGAATGGAATGATGACACATGGCTCAGTCAATGGCCGCCACGTGTCATCCATTTATTGGTTTAAAACTTATGTCGTTGGTCGGAGTCGACCACGCGACCTCCGGGTAGGGGCAAATACTTGGCAAAGAGCCGCCAACCGGCGCACCACCAGTTGTTCCTTGTTATATATATGGTACAATATGTGTGTGTGTGTGTGTGTGTGTGTGTGTGTTTGTATACGTGTGTGGTTTGGGGCACGACCGGGCCAGGGCTTAGCCTCAGCCCTTCGTCGCACGATATGTTACATATAACCCACGGCTATATCATATGGGCGCGTTCATGTGGTTGTGTTTGTTCCAACGGTTATATCAACGACCCGCCATTTGGCCTTTGACCATTGGCTTATGTAACGGGAGCCTATGTTAATGCTAGCGCGTGGATGCATGGGTCATACGACCTGGCCCTTGACGATTAGGGGCTAGGTGCGCCTGTAACTGTCCTATAGTTTGAATGGTTTTGTGGTTACGCACATGTGCTAGGTTCTAGCACAAATTTGGTTCGTTTTCTTGGTTAGAGCACACAGAGGTGCATTTTGGCGAACTAGAGACAGCAAGCTTGAAAGAGAAAAATGGAAGGAGGCCTATCTTCTTCATTTTTTGGCCAGATGAGGTGCTGTAAAAGCCCAGCTAGGGGTTTTTGGACGTTCTGAATCCATTGGCACTATTTTCACAGCCATTTGAAGACTTCTTTTGTATATTTTTAACCATTGAAGTTTCATGAAGCTCCAAGGAGCTTGAAGCCCTCATTGTTTGAGGTCTTGCTCAGATGAGCCTATATTTGTTTTCTGTGATTGAATAATCATTTTTGACTGATTATTATGCTCTGAACACTTTGGGATAGGTTTTATATCCATTTGAGGACTTTTACAAGTTTTTTTTCCAAAGAGAAGCTTAGGGAATCTGAAGGCCACATGTAGAAGAGGTCATGCCCGGATGAGCCATGATCCGTTTTCAGAGTTTTATTAGTCATTTTTGGGGGTTTTATGTATTATGAACCCAATGGTACAGTTAGAATTTCCATTGGAGTTGAGCAGCAGCTTGTAAAAGATTTTTTTTTTTTGACAAATTAATCCCAGAGAGCCAAGTCCATTGATGGAGGCTCAAGGAGATGTAGCCCGGAGAGGGGTGAACTCCTTTATCATATTGTTCTTATTGTGAGTGTTTGCTGGTTATTATTTGCTGCAAGTTATTTTTGTTGTTGTATTGATGAAAACAACATATTTAATCTTGCAAAGACCTCACACATAACCATTTAAAAGAAGCATGAACATAACACATAATTTATCTTGCATATTTTAACACATGAAGCAAGGTCCTGTAAAGTTTTATTTTAATGAAGTAGAGGGTGCTTGCATAGCATAACAAGTTAGCCCACTATTTTCAGATCACTTACATTTCAAGGAAATTGAGAAAGCATGAGGAGAACTACGCAATGCACGACATGGAGTTATTAGCAATTGTATATGCCTTGAGAGTATGGAGACATTATCTGATTGGACGAAAAATCAAATTAAAGACATATCATTGTGGATTGCAGCATATATGTACCCAAAGTGACTTGAACATGCAAAAGAGGCGTTGGTCAAATTTACTTAGCGAATACGACTTTGATATTACTTAAATTACAGGAATGGTGAACAGGGTGGCAGATGCGTTGAGTCGAAGACCACGCATCTCGATAATACCTCTTAAGATGAATCTACGTGAAAAGATTCTAGCTCTAAATATTGACGATGATTGATACAAGGAATTTTAGGCTAATACTGGACAAGATACCATGATGGTACCGAAGTTTGAAGGTTATTCATTGGATAACAACATATTTTTGAGATATAGTGGCAGAATTTACATACCGCCTAATGACGAATTAAGAAGTTTGATCTTAAGCAAATCTCATCGAGCAGTTTACATGGCTCATCTGGGAGTCACGAAGATGAAGGCAAACCTTAAGCCTTTATTCTTCTGGAAAGGAATGAAAGCGAACATATTTAGTTACGTGGCGAGATGTCTAGAATGTCAGCAAGTGAAGGTTGAACATAGACATCCAGCAGGACTATTATATCCACGCATTATTCCTTAATCGAAATGGGGGGTCATTTCGATGAATTTTATTGTTGGATTTCCATTGATGGCAAGGAGACATGATTTGATTTGTGTGGTAGTTGACACTCTAATGAAGAGTGCACACTTTATTCCAGTGCATACGACATATCAGGTGCCAGACAGAGTTATAGTATTTTTCATTGATATTGTAAGATTACATGGTGTACCAAGAAGGATCATATCTGATCGTGGATCGGTGCAGGACATTTTGGACCAGTTTCTAAGAGGCCTTGGGAACACAACTTAATTTTAGTATAGTGTATCACCCATAGACGGAGGGACAAATAGAAAGAATGAACCAGATTTTGGAGGATATGTTGCACATGTATGTGATGGATCAATAGAAACATTGGGAAGACTTATTGCCATTGGTATAGTTTTCATACAACAACAGTTACCAGAGTACGATTAAGATGGAACCATTTGAGTTTCTTTATGGGCGACCGAGTCGGACGTCATTGAGTTGGGATAGAATCGAGGATAGGGTTCTGGTAGGACTGGAAGTGATCCAAGAAATGGAAGAATAGATGAAATCGATAAGACAGAGGATTAAAGAAGCACAGGATCGAAAGAAGAGTTATGCTGATGCGCATTGCGTTGATCGCAATTGTGAGGTTGGTGACAGAGTTTTATTGTGGGTAAAAACACACAAGATTTAGATCAAGTTTGGGAAGGGTGCTAAACTCTGTCCTAGGTATGTGGAACCTTTCGATGTTGTGGAAAGGAAAGGACCCGTGGCTTATCGACTATCCTTCCCTAATTCTTTGAGGCATATGCACGATGTATTTCATGTATCTGTTTTACAAAATTATATTAGTGAAATGTCACATGTTATTGACATGAGTTCTTTGCAGGTATCAAATGAAGGTGCTCTCATGGAAAAGCCAATCTGCATTATGGACCATCGCATTCGACAGCTACGCCATCAAATATTTGATCAGGTCAAGGTCTAGTGGGACAACTATAGTCCACACTTAGCTACTTAGGAGGACACATATGAGATGCGTCAAAAGTTTCCTTACTTGTTTGATAGATTAGATATATAGATATATGTTAGATACATTTATTGACTTGAATTTATATATGTACAAACTTTGGGACGAATTTTAAAACAAGAGGGGGTGTATGTAACATCTCGTTCTACTGACCACACTTTTATTGACTTATTCTTTGAGGACACTTGCATGCAAGTGATCTGGTTATGGTACATTATGATTTTGTTCTGATTATGGGTTATATATGATGATGATGATGTATTCTGACTTATTGTTATTTTTATGTATATGTATTGGCATATGCTATTGACGAGTTTCATGAGTGTGCAAAACACATGACAGGTTATGGATGTTGATGGCATCAATGGACTTCCTTGGACTCGGGATTGAGTCAAGGAGTGGATTTTATTTTGTTTAAGTATTTCATTTTATGCACATGTGACATATGGTTGATTACAGTATGATTTATGTATATGGATTATTGACATTGTTTTTGTCAGTGGATATAGGCTTGAAGATGCTTGCTAATATGACTCACATAAGGATTAAAGGGGCCATGCATAGAAACCAGACATTTGAGGGAGAGGTGTGGCAGTGTCCCTATCATAGCATACGCGCACTCCTGTCGTGACCTGAACTATAGGTTAATGATTACCTAGTTCGATAGTTCCATGATATCATGAGGGAAGACTGAGATAGTTATTCATGAATATTTCTAAGGAGTGTGTAATAAGGCGGAATCCTTATTCCTTAGAAGCCCTTAGTCTCTCACAAGGTCAACCGAATGGATTGTTGACTCCAAGGGTCAGAAAAACTTCCAAAGCTAGCCAAAGGTGAGTGGCACCCTTGGAGCACGGAGGTGCATCTTGAAGGGCACCTCGCATAATTAAAAACTTCAGTCAATAAATCTAGGTGGCCTAGAAAACATTGAAATGGTTAGACCTTGTTATAATAAAATAATTAATTAAAAACAGTAAATTAGTAATTTAAAAGCCTAACAAAGGTTTAATCCTAAGTCTAAGTCTAAATTAAATAAAGGATTAAATGAATTATGACCTAAGTTAAAATATTTGAGATATAATCAAACTCTAGAAAATGGGGAAATAAGATTTAGAAGTTTAGATAAAATGCACATGTGTGCATGAAATTAATAAAAGGGATTTTAAAATAATAATAATAATAATAACTTGAGAGAATTTGAGTGCACATAGAATAGTATATTGAGTCAAACTACCACTAATTCTCATTAAAGGAAGACTCATAATCCAACTCTAACTAAGATCTAGTTAGGAGACTCTCATTAAATGAGAAATTAGGGAACAAAGGGACAACTAAGAGTGAAAATAGGAACACATTGGGGAATGTGAGGGATTGTGTCTTTTTAAATAAAATAAAAATGTTAATTGTTTTTGAAACTTGGGGAGAGTATGACAAGTGTGTGGGTGAATAATAATAATTAATTTAATCTAAAAAGTTAATTATTTGTGCATGAGGACATGTCTCATTGGGGATTTTTCTATAAAATAAATTATGTAGAAGGGAAAAGGACACACTTCTTCATAGTATTGTTATGCTGCCGAAATTTGGATTGACTGTGTTTTACTTGTGAGAGTTGGGATACCAAGCTTGAGGAAAGAGTGGAAGCTCTTCCTTGTGAGGCAAGCTTGGAGCTAATGTAATATGGTTTTTGTGCGTGGCCCCTTTGCATCTCGGGGAGATAAGGGGGAAGAAGAGTACCCCTGGCATTGGTTGGGAGGTACCGATGAAGTTGTGACATTAGCAAGCAACAAGGAAGGAAAGTGAGGTGCAATATTTGAGTCAGGATCGATATTCTATAGTTGGTTACGGTACTCATTTGGTCAATAATATTACTGTAAAAACTATTTTTATCGTATGTTTGTGTTCCTAAGAAGTGATGAATAGATAATTTAACTTATGAATTGTTATATGTATATAAGATTTCTATTATGTATGATTAGATTAAAATTTTATGATGCATTTTCTTAAGAGATTCATAAACAATCATTGCATAGGATGATTAAACATGAAGTAAACAAAGATTCAGATATTTCTTATAAATACATGAATCATTTATCTATCATCCTATTGTTATTGTACTTATGAATCGACATGTTATTTTATGATATCTGCTTGGGATTTATTCCTAGTAAACAAATGAATAAATCGATATACTATTAGATATGTGCAATCTGAGTACCTTAAGCATGAATTTTATGATTGCAATTATACTGATTTTTTCGTTACAAAAAGGATTAGAGACTACCTTGACCCTTGCTGACAGGTTGAGATGTGAAAGGATAAGCCATTAATTTAGATCCTTGTTATTATAACCTTTTCTCATACCCAAGTTTGAACTCCATAGAAATCAAACTCTTTAGTCTTGCCAGTCGACTCCGTAATGTTGGAACTGTCTCTCCAGGAGCATCCTTTCATACTTGGAAAGCGCTAGGTTCACAGTGCTCCGTTAAGGTTAAATAGCTTGTAGCTTAGTGTAAATTTTTTAATAGATTTCACATTTTTTTTAAACACTATTCACTTGGATCAGACTATTCCGAGTATTGGTTGATTTATTTTTTTACCGAATCGAAGTTATTCGCACCATATGGGATCCCAAGTTTTTAACTGAATGAGAACCCAGGTTACAATCCTTATTATCTTATTGAATACGTTAAATTTCTCACCAATACTGAATGAATCTCGTAATTATAACTATTATCATTCATTGAATTCCTTAATCTTGATAGCGTGTACAGTATAATGTTTTTGCTATTTGAATGTATAGGTTTTACATTACACATGAGACGATAGATTAGACAAACGTTTCTTACCATCTATTTCAATGACTTTAATAACTACAATTATGTTTAACATTGTGATTTTATTGTTGTTTAAAATACTTTCATGCTAGCTTGATTGGGAGATTTACGACGCTAATATAAAGATTCATCATTGTGGGAAGTGCTAGTTGAACCTAGTTTCTTTAGAAGTTACATATTTTTCTCGATGTGGAACTATAATCAATTAATAAATATTGTAGAATCATGATAACGATTGAATAATGGTTGACAATAATACATGCTCCAATTGTAATCTCACTTCAACGCTAAATTGAAACTTCATAAGAAACATTTAATAATCATACTAACCTTGTGCATTACAATGGAAAGAACCATGATTGATTGATTATTGATGTAAGCATCATAATACCTTCATGTAAGGTTGGAGTTAAAATGCTCAAGTGAAAGCTCAATAATTAACCTTATCTCAATCTTAAAATTGATCATAGTTGTCATATGAACATTTCCATAATGGGTATAGTTCAAAGTTCTTCATGTAAATTTGAGCAACATTATATTATTGTAATGGATTTCCACGTTGAATTAAGTTACCTAATATATTTAGGTAGGTGGGTCACATGTTATCATCTCAAGGATGTGTTTTTGTTTTTTACAATTTACATTAAAATACTCTTAGTAATAATTTAGTGTCTAGTACTTGAAGTAAAACTGATGATAATGGTTATACACGTTAGGCTTATTTAATTATCGTATGAAAATTTTATTTAATCTCGTTTTGAAATGAGGTCAATGAAAATTTTAGTGAGGATAATGGAATAGTTCAAATACCTACCGATGTTCTCTCATTGTGATTCATCTATGTCTACTTACATACTTTATATCTACTTACATACTTTATGTCTTAAGGGAAGGGATGTTTCAGTTAAGGTGATGAATGATTGGTTATTGGTGATGTTGTGATGATTAGTTATGGTCTATTGTTATCATTGTATTTTGATTAATTCTTTTGGTCGTTATGTTTAGTAAATATATTATGTTCAAAAGAAAATCACTACTTGTTTTTAGTCACTCACTTTATCTTGAATAGGGAATGGTTGTTACATATGGTATCAGAGTGGGTTCAACCCTGTGACATTGGACCGTTACGCCTTCCACGGTGTTAAAATTAAATGATTGAATATGTATCACTAATTAATTTTGAAAATTTTCCATGTAGGTAATCATGGTTAGAGGACGCAAGGGAAGTAGGTACCGTGGTGCGAGAAGAAGAGGTATGCCTCCACTGGTGGTATCCACACCTGAGGGATCCAACCCTCAGGGAGATGAGAAAACTACTAAGCAAGAGCAGGTTGTTGTATGATATATGGTAGGTATGATGAGATCCTTTCATAGGATGTCATAGGATTTTATTAGTTGTCTGGATCGAGATGAGGGTAGAGCATTTGTTCCCAATGAGGGCTCATAGTGTGCTCCAGCTAGTAGTAGTAGTATACACAGAGAACTCGAGAAGGTGAATTTTCCAAGTTCTAGGGATCCGTGGATAGAGTAGCCACTGAGGCATGGTTGGAGAACATGGAGATGTTCTTCGTACTTCACGATTACACCTCCAACATGAAATTTTGCATGGTGGTCTTTCAGCTAAAGGGGGGTGCTCTACTTTGGTGGAATACACTCCTATCTCAACTAAACATGGTCATTGAAGACATGTCATGAGAATTGTTCGAGGAACGATTCTGGGAGAGGTACTTTTCGGATGAATTCATTGAGCATTATCTTAATGAGTTCAATGCCTTACGAAAAGGTAGTCATACGGTGTCGGAGTATGAGGCCAGGTTCATGGAGCTACTTATGTATGCTCCACATCTAAAAACGAAGAAGTTAAAGGTCAACAAGTTTGTGTTCGGCATTAAATTCAACATTCTTGCAAAGGTGAGGATCCTAATGCCTCAAATGTTACACAATGGAGTTCAGAAGTCCCTCATAGAAGAGGAAGAGTTGAATAGTGGGGGTTAGGGAAGAACTCCTTCTAGACCAACTGGACAGACAAAATTAGGAACACAATAACATCAGACACCATCTAGATAGACTTCTAAGCATTGAGATACACCTAGAGGACCTATGTTCTTGGCACCACGATGACAGACTCCTCAGCAGAGGACTCCTTACATAGCACCATAGCAGCAACAGCAGCGTCGTCCGCAGTAGCAGCAGCATTTTAGGCATGTTCAGCAGAACATACCAAGATCACAGGCTACTAGGCTAGCAACTTATACTTCAGGGACCAGAAGCATTGGACCGAAGTTTGGAAGTTAGACATGTGGAGAGCCACATTACCAGAGAGATTTTCTGATAAAGAAGGCCAGAGTGGTCAGATCATCAGGACCCACTACAGTTGGAGATTTGGGAGAGGCCCACAGGATACATGGAGCGGTAAACAACCATCAGGGCGAGCACCATTCCACTATGCTCGAGATGTCAGGTACAATCGTTGATCAAACCTTTAGTATTTTGATAGATCTAGGAGCTACAGAGAGATTTATTTCTAGTGCAGCGCTAAAGAGAATTAAGGTTAAGGTAGTCGAAAAGGACGAGTTTAGATATGTAGAAATGGAATCGGGAGATAAACAGAAGGTGGGAGGAAAGGTTATCGATTGTAGCATAAAATTAGGTGATTTTTTAACGAAGGTAAATCTTTATGTCATAATCTTAGGATCTTATTACATAGTGATTGGTATGCACTGGTTAGAATCACATGATGCGATACTTAACTGTAAGAGGAAACGGTTAAGTTTGATGGATGATTTGGGACAGAGTAGATTAATTCTATGAAGAAAATAGGGAGTGTCCTTGAGGTTCATTTCTTCTCTACAACTATAGAAGAGAATGAAAAAAGGATGCAAGTTATACGTAATATTAGTGTTAAACGAAAAGGGCGAGGTGGAAGGACTAGAAAACCTTCTGGTAGTATCAGAGTTTGCAGAGTTATTTCCAGAGGAACTACCAGGTTTACAACCAAAAAGAGAACTTAAGTTTACCATAGATTTGAAACTAGGGACCGAACCAATTGCGAGAATGCCTTATCGGATGTCAACACTAGAATTGCAGGAGTTGAAAATGCAACTGGAGAAATTGTTAGACTTGGGACTTATATGTCCAAGTGTGTCATTGTGGGGTGGACCAATTATTTTTGTGAGAAAGAAGGATGGATCATGGAGACTTTGTGTTGACTATTATCAATTGAACAAAGCGACAATCAAGAACCAGTATCTATTGCCAAGGATTGATGATTTATTTGATCAGATGAAGGGAGAAACTGTGTTTTCTAATATCGAATTGAGATCAGTATATCACTAGTTATGGATCAAAGAGGAAGATATCCCTAAGACCACATTTAAGATGATATTCAGACACTATGAGTTCATTGTTTTACCATTTGTATTGATGAATTCCCTGGGCGTGTTTATGAGTTTGATGAATGGAGTGTTCTGTGAATACTTGGACAAGTTTGTTCAAGTATTTATTGATGACGTACTAATATATTCTTGGATGAAAGAAGAGCATGACGAACACTTGAGATTGGTCCTACAATGTCTAAGAGAAAAGCAATTGTACGAGAAGCTATCAAAATGTTCTTTTTACCAATCAAAGATTCATTACTTGGGACATATCATATCTAGTGAAGATATCATTATGGATCCAGTGAAAGTAGAGGCTATAATGGAATGGCCAGCACCAACTAATGTACAAGAAGTACATAGATTTATGGATTTAGAAGGATATTACTAACAATTTGTCGAAGGTTTTTCGAAGATAGCAAATCCAATCACGGAATTGAAAAAGAGAAACAAGAATTTCGTATGGACTGAGAAATGTGTGGAAGCATTTCAAAAGCTCCAGGAGTTGTTGACGATAGCATCGATGCTAAAGGTCCCCGACATGGACAAATAATTCTTGCTATGCACAGATGCATCCAAAGAGGGTTTAGGCGGAGTTTTGATGCAAGACGGTCAAGTGATCGCTTACATTTCAATGAAATTGAGAAAGCATGAGGAGAACTACGCAACTTACGACTTGGAGTTATTAGCAATTGTATATGCCTTGAGAGTATGAAGACATTATCTGATTGGACGAAAATTCAAATTAAAGACAGATCATTGTGGATTGCAGCATATATGTACTCAGAGTGAATTGAACGTGCAACAGATGTGTTGGTCAGAATTACTTAGTGAATACGACTTGGAGATTAATTACATTAAAGGAACGGTGAACAGAGTGGCAGATGCATTGAGTCGAAGACCACGTATACTCTCAATAATACCTCTTAATATAAATCTGCGTGAAAAGATTATAGCTCTAAAGATTGGCAATGATTGGTACAATGAATTTAAGGCTATTACCAGACAAGATACCATGATGGTATCGAAGTTTGAAGGTTCTTCATTGGACAGCGACGGATTGGTGAGATATAACGACAGCATTTACGTACCTCCTAACGATGAATTAATAAGTTTTATCTTAAGAGAAGCTCATCGAACAGTTTACATGGATCATCTAGGAGTCATGAAGATGAAGGCAGACCACGAGCCTTTATTCTTCTGGAAAGGAATGAAAGCGGACATATTTAGTTACGTGTCGATATGTCTAGAATGTCAGCAAGTGAAGGCTGAACATAGACATCTAGCAGGACTGTTACATCCATGCGTTATTCCTTAATTGAAATGGGGCACCATTTCGATGTATTTTATTGTCGGATTTCCACTTACGGAAAGGAGACATGATTTGTTTTTCATGGTAGTTGACACTCTGAAGAAGAGTGCACACTTTATTCTAGTGTGTACGACGTATCAGGTGCCAGACATAGGTATATTATTTGGCAGGGAGATTGTGATATTGCATGGTGTACCAAGAAGGATCATATATGATCGAGGATCGATGTTTACAGGACATTTTGGACCAGTTTCCAAGAGGCCTTGGGAACGCAACTGAATTTTAGTACAGTGTATCACCCATAGACAGACGGACAAACAGAAAGAATGAACCAAATTTTAGAGGATATGTTGCACATGTATGTGATGGATCAACAAAAACGTTGGGAAGACTTATTGCCATTCGTATAGTTTTCATACAACAATAGTTACCAAAGTAGATTAATATGTAACCATTTGAGTTTCTTTATGGGAGACCATGTCGGACGTCATTGAGTTGGGATTGACTTGAGGATAGGGTCCTGGTAGGACCGGAAGTTATCTAATAAATGGAAGAATAGATGCAATCGATAAGACAGAGGATTAAAGAATTGCAGGATTGGAAGAAGAGTTATGTTGATGTGCATCGCATTGAATGCAGTTATGAGGTTGGCGATAGAGTTTTATTATGGGTAAAAACGCACAAGAGTTCGATCAAGTTTGTGAAGGGTGATAAACTCTCTCCTAGGTATGTGGGACCTTTCGAGGTTATGGAAAGGAAAGGACATGTAGCTTTTTTACTATCCTTGCTTGATTATTTGAGGCGTATGCACGATGTATTTCATGTATATGTTTTACGACATTATATTAGTGATCTGTCACATGTTATTGACATAAGTTCTTTGTAGGTATCGGACGAGGGTTCTCTCATGGTGGAGACAATATACATTCTAGACCATCGCATTTGACAGCTAAGGCACTGAATAGTTGATCAGGTCAAGGTCGAGTGGGACAACTATAGTCCACACTCGACTACCTGGGAGGACGCATATGAGATGTGTCAACAGTTTCCTTACTTGTTTGATAGATTAGATATATAGATCTATGTCATATACATTTATTGACTTGCATTTATATATGTACAAACTTTGGGACAAAGTTTAAAACAAGAGGGGTTGTATGTAACATCCCATTCTACTAACCACACTTTTATTGACTTATTCTTTTAGGACACTTGCGTGCAAGTGATATGGTTATGGTACATTATGATTTCTTTTTGATTATGGGTTATATATGATGATGATGATGTATTGTGACTTATTGTTATTTTGATGTATATGTATTGGCAGATGCTATTGATGAGTTTTTTGAGTGTGCAGGACACATGATAGGTTATGGATGTTGATGGCATCAATGGACTTCCTTGGACTCTGGATTGAGTCAAGGAGTGGATTGTATTTTGTTTGAGTATTTCATTTTACGCACATGCGACATATGATTTATGTATATGGATTATTGACATTGTTTTTGTCAATGGATGCAGGCTTGACGATGCTTGCTAATCTAACTCACATAAGGAGTAAAGGGGCCATGCATAGAAACTGGACATTTGAGGGAGAGGTGTGGCAACGTCCCTGTCACAACCTACTTGCACTCCCACCATGACCTAAACTGTAGGTTAATGATTACCTAGTTTGATATTTCTATGAGATCGTGAGGGTAGACTGAGACAGTCGCTCACGAATATTTCTAAGGGGCGTGCAATAAGGCAGAATCATTATTCCTTAGAAGCCCTTAGTCTCTCACAAGGTTGACCAAATGGATTGTTGAATCCAAGGGTTGGACAAACTTCCAAAACCAGCCAAAGGTGAGTGGCACCCTTGGAGCATGGGAGTGCGTCTTGAAGGGCACCTCGTGTAATTAAAAACTTGAGTCAATAAATCTAGGTGGCCTAGAAAACATTGAAATGGTTAGACCTTGTTATAATAAAATAATTAATTAAAAGCAGTAAATTAGTAATTTAAAATCCTAACAAAGTTCTAAGCCTGAGTCTAAGTCTAAATTAAATAAAGAACTAAATGAATTATGACATAAGTTAAAATATTTGAGATATAATCAAACTCTAGAAAATGGGGAAATAAAATTTAAAAGTTTAGATAAAATGCACATGTGTGCATGAAATTAATAAAAGGGATTTAAAAAATAATAATAATAATAATAACTTGAGATAATTTGAGTGCACATAGAAAAGTATATTGAGTCAAACTACCACTAAGTCTCACTAAAGGAAGACTCCTAATCCAACTCTAAATAAGATCTATTTAGGAGACTCTCATTAAATGAGAAATTGGGGAACAAAGGGACAACTAAGAGTGAAAATAGGAACACATTGGGGAATGTGAGGGATTTTGTCTTTTTTAAATAAAATAAAAATGGTAATTACTTTTTCAACTTGGGGAGAGTGTGTGGGTGAAGAATAATAATTAATTCAATCTAAAAAGTTAATTATTTGTGCATGAGGACATATCTTATTGGGGATTTTTCTATAAAATAAATGGTGTAGAAGGGAAAAGGACACACTTCTTCATAGTATTGTTATGCTATCGAAATTTGGATTCACTTTGTTTTACTTGTGAGAGTTATTCCTGGTAAACAAATGACTAAATTGATATATTGTTAGATATGTGCAATCCGAGTACCTTAAGAAAGAATTTTATGATTGCAGTTTTACTGATTTTTTCGTTACAAAAACGATTAGAAACTACCTTGACCCTTGCTAACAGGTTGAGATGTGAAAGGATAAGCCATTGATTTACATCCTTGTTATTATAACATTTTCTCAGACACAAGTTCGAACTCCGTGGAAATCAAACTTTTTAGTATTTCGAGTCGACTCTGTAATGTTGGAAGTGTCTCTCTAGGAATATCCTTCTATACTTGGAAAGCGCTAGGTTCACAGTTCTCCGTTAAGGTTAAATAGCTTGTAGCTTAGTGTAAATTTTTTAATAGATTTCGCATATTTTTTTTGTAAACTTTATTCACTTGCATCTGACTATTCCAAGTATAGGTTGATTTTGTTTTTTTACCGAATCGAAGTTATTCGCACCTTTGTAACCATATGGGAACCCAAGTTTTTAACTGAATGAGAACCTAGGATACAATCCTTATTATTTTATTGAATACATTAAATTACTCACCAATACGGAACGAATCTAGTAATTATAACTATTATCATTCATTGAATTCCTTAATCTTCATAGCGTGTACAGCATAATGCTTTTGCTATTTGAATTTATAGGTTTTACATTACACATGAGACTATATATTAGACAAACATCTCTTACCATATATTTCAATAACTTTAATAACTACAATGATGTTTAACATTGTGATTTTATTTTTGTTTAAAATACTTTCATGCTTAATTGATTCGGATATTTACGAAGATGATATAAAGATCCATCATTGTGGGAAGTGCTAGTTGAACCTAGTTTGTTTAGAAGTTACATATTCATCTCAATGTGGAACTATAATCTAATAATAAATATTGTAGAATTGTGATAATGATTGAATAATGGTTGACAATAATACATGCTCCAATTGTAATCTCACTGCAATGCTAAATTGAAACTTTGTAAGAAGCATTTAATAAGCATACTAACCTTGTGCATTACAATGACAAGAAAAATGATTGATTTATTATTGATGTAACCATCGTAAACCTTCATCTAAGGTTGGAGTTAAAATTATCAAGTGAGAGTTCAATAATTAACCTTAAATCTCAATCTTAAAATTGATCATAGTTGTCGTATGGACATTTCCATAATGTGTATAGTTCAAAGTTATTCATGTAAATTTAAGCAACATTATATTATTGTAATAGATTTCTACATTGAATTAAGTTATGTAATATATTTAGGTAGGTGGGTCACATGTTATCATCTCAAGGATGTGTTTTTGTGTTTTACAATTTACATTAAAATACTCTTAGTAATAATTTAGTGT
>JASDQU010014478.1:96986-106999 GCA_032191745.1 Picea mariana
TATAGTTCAAAGTTATTCATGTAAATTTAAGCAACATTATATTATTGTAATAGATTTCTACATTGAATTAAGTTATGTAATATATTTAGGTAGGTGGGTCACATGTTATCATCTCAAGGATGTGTTTTTGTGTTTTACAATTTACATTAAAATACTCTTAGTAATAATTTAGTGTTTAATAAGTACTTGAAGTAAAACTGATGATAATAGTTATACACGTTAGGATTATTTAATTATCGTATAAAAATTTTATTTAATCTCGTTTTGAAATGAAGTCGATGAAAATTTTAGTGGGGATAATGGAATAGTTCAAATACCTACTAATGTTCTCTCGTTGTGATTCGTCTATGTCTACTTACATACTTAATGTCTTAAGGGAAGGGATGTTTCAGTTAAGGTGATAAATGATTGGTTATTGGTGACGTTGTGATGATTAGTTATGGTCTATTGTTATCATTGTATCCTAATTAATTCCTTTGGTTGTTATGTTTAGTATATATATTATATTCAAAAAAAAAATCACTACTTGTTGTTAGTCACTCACTTTATCTTGAATAGGGAATGGTTGTTACATATGGTATCAGAGTGGGTTCAACCCTGCGACATTGGACCATTACACCTTCCACTGTGTTAAAATTAAATGATTAAAGATGTATTACTAATTAATTTTGAAAATTGTCCATGCAGGTAATCATGGTTAGAGGACGCTGGGGAAGTAGGCATCATGGTGCAGAAGGAAGAGGTATGCCTCCTCCGGTGGTATCCATGCCTGAGGGATCCAACCCTCATGGAGATGAGAAAACTATTAAGCAGGAGCAGGTTGTTTTAGGATATGTGGTAGGTATGATGAGATCATTTCAGAGGTTGTCAGAGGCTTTGATTAGTCACATGGATTGAGATGAGGGCAGAGCATATCTTCCCAATGAGGGTTCACAGTGCGCTCCAGCTGGTAGTATTAGTATACACAGAGAACTCGCGAAGGTGAAGTTTCCCAAGTTCTGGGGTGTCAAGGAAGGCTTAGTCACTAAGGCATGGTTGGAGAACATGACGATGTGCTTCGTGCTTCGTGATTACACCTCCAACATGAAAGTCTGCATGGAATTCTTTCAGCTAAAGGGGGGTGCTCTACTTTGGAGGAAGATACTCATATCTCAACTAAACATGGTCGTTGAAGACATGTCATGGGAATTATTCGAGGAACGATTCTAGGAGAGGTACTTATTAGATGAATTCATTGAGCATCATATTAATGAGTTCAACGCCTTACGACAAGGTAGTTGTATGGTGCCGGAGTATGAGGCCAGGTTCATGGAGATACTTAGGTATGCTCCACATCTAAATACAAAGAATTTGAAGGTCAACAAGTTTGTGTTCGGCCTTAACTTCAAAATTCGTGAAAAGGTGAGGATTTTAATGCCTCAGACGTTGCATGATGGATTTCATAGTCCCTCATAGCAGAGGAAGAGTTGAACAGTGGGGGTCAAGGCAGGACTCCTTCTAGATCATTTGGAGAGATGACATTAGGAGTGAAAAAACATCAGACACCATCCAGATAGACTTCTGAGCATTGAGATACACCCATAGGACCTATGTTCTTGGCACCATGATGACAGGCTCCTTAGCAGAGGACTCCTTACAGAGAACCACAACAGCAACAGCAGCATCGTCCACAGTAGCAACAGCATTTTAGGCATGTTCAGTAGAACATACCAAGATCACAGGTTGCTAGGCCAAAAGCTTCTACTTCGAGGACCAGTAGCACTGGACCAAAGGCCGGATGTTGGACATATGGAGAGCCACATTACCAGCGAGAGTTTTTGATAGAGAAGGCCAGAGTGATTGGATCATCAGGACCCACTACAGTTGGAGATTTGGGCAAGGCCCACGGGATACATGTAGCGGTGAACAATCGCCAAGGCGAGCACAGTCCACTATGCTCGAGTTGTTAGGTAGATTCGTTGATCAAAACTTTAGTATTTTGATAGATCTAGGAGATATTGAGAGATTTATTTATAGTGTAGCGCTAAAGAGAATTAAGGTTAAGGTAGTCGATAAGGACGATTTCAGATACGTAGAACTAGCATCGGGAGCTAAAGAGAAAGTGGGAGGAAAGGTTATCGATTGTAGCATAAAATTGGGTGATTTTGTAACGAAGGTAAATCTTTATGTCACAATATTAGGATCTTATTACATAGTGATTGGTATGGACTGGTTAGAATCGCATGATGCAATACTTAACTATAAGATTAAATGGTTAAGTTTGACGGATGATTTGGGACAAAGTAGATTAATTCTAGGAATAAACCAGGGAGTGTCCTTGAGGTTCATTTCTTCTCTACAACTACAGAAGAGAATGAAAAAAGGATGCAAGTTATATGTAAACTTAACGCTAAATGAAAAGGGCGAGGTGGAAGGACTAGAAAACCTTCCAGTAGTATCATAGTTTGCAGACATATTTTTGGAGGAACTACCAAGTTTACCACCAGAAAGAGAACTTGAGTTTACCATAGATTTGAAACCTGGAACCGAACCAATTGCAAGAATGCCTTATCGGATTTCAATACCATAATTGTAGGAGTTGAAAATGCAACTGAAGAAATTGTTAGACTTGGGAATTATATGTCCAAGTGTGTCACCGTGGGGTGCACCAGTTATTTTTGTGAGAAAGAAGGATGGATCATGGAGACTTTGTATTGACTATTGTCAATTGAACAAAGCGACAATCAAGAACCAGTATCTATTGCCAAGGATTGACGATTTATTTGATCAGATGAAGGGAGAAACTATTTTTTCTAAGATTGACTGGAGATCAGGATATCACTAGTTACGGATCAAAGAGAAAGATATCCCTAAGACCGCATTTCAGATGAGATTCAAACACTATGAGTTCATCGTTTTACCGTTTGGATTAATGAATGCCCCGGTCGTATTTATGAGTTTGATAAATGCAGTGTTCCATGAATACTTGGACAAGTTTGTTCAAATATTTATTGATGACATACTGATATTCTCGGATGAAAGAAGAGCATGACAAAAACTTGAGATTGGTCCTACAGTGTCTAAGAGAAAAAAAAATGTATGGGAAGCTATCAAAATGTTCTTTTTATCAATCAAAGATTCATTACTTGGGACATATCATATCTATTGAAGGTATCACTATGGATCCAACGAAAGTAGAGGATATAATGGAATGGACAGCATCGACTAACGTACAAAAAGTACGTATATTTATGGGTTTAGAAGGATATCACCAACAGTTCATCGAAGGTTTTTTGAAGATAGAAAATCCAATCACGGAATTGCAGAAGAAAAACAAGAATTTTGTATGTACTGAGAAATGTGTGGAAGCATTTCAAAAGCTCAAGGAGTTTTTGATGATAGCGTCGATACTAAAGGTCCCCGACATGGAAAAATAATTCTTGGTATGCATGGATGCATCCAAGGAAGGTTTAGGCGTAGTTTTGATGCAATACAGTCAAGTGATCACTTACATTTCAAGTAAATTGAGAAAGCATGAGGAGAACTATGCAACGCACGACTTGGATTTATTAGCAATTGTATATGACTTGAGAGTATGGAGACATTATCTAATTGGAAAAAAATTTGAATTAAAGATCATTGTGGATTGCAGCATATATGTACTCAGAGTGACTTGAACGCGCAACAGAGGTGTTGCTCAGAGTTACTTAGCAAATACGACTTTGAGATTACTTACATTAAAGGAACGATGAACAGAGTGGAAAATGCGGTGAGTTGAAGATTATGCATATTCTCGATAATACCTCTTAAGACGAATCTGTGTGAAAAGATTCTAGCTCTAAATATTGACGATGATTGGTACAAGGAATTTTAGGCAATCGATAAGATAGAGGATTAAAGAAGCACAGGATCGAAAGAAGAGTTATGTTGATGTGCATCATGTTGACTTCAGTTATGAGGTTGTTGACAAAGTTTTCTTGTGGGTAAAAATGCACAAGAGTTCGATAAAGTTTGGGAAGGGTGCTAAACTCTCTCCTAGGTATGTGGGACCTTTCAAGGTTGTGGAAAGGAAAGGACATGTGGCTTATCAACTATCTTTTCTTGATTATTTGAGGCATATGCACGATGTATTTCATGTATTTGTTTTACGAAATTATATTAGTGATTTGTCACATGTTATTGACATGAGTTCTTTGCAGGTATCAAACAAGGATGCTCTCATGGCGGAGCCAATCTGCATTCTGGACCATCACATTCAACAACTACAGCGTCGAATAGTCGATCAGGTCAAGGTCTAGTGGGACAACTATAGTTCACACTCAGCTATCTGGGAGGACACATATGAGATGTGTCAACAGTTCCCTTACTTGTTTGATACATTAAATATATAGATCTATGTTAGATACATTTATTGACTTGCATTTATATCTGTACAAACTTCGGGGCGGGGTTTAAAACAAGAGGGGGGTGTATGTAACATCTCGTTCTACTGACCACACTTTTATTGACTTATTCTTTGAGGACACTTCCATGCAAGTGACGTAGTTATGCTACATTATGATTTTGTTCCGATTATGGGTTATATATGATGATGATGATGATGTATTGTGACTTATTGTTATTTTGATGTATATGTATTGGCATATGCTATTGACGAGTTTCCTGAGTGTGTAGGACACAGGACAGGTTATGGATGTTGATGGCATCAATGGACTTCCTTGGACTCCGGATTGAGTTAAGGAGTGGATTGTATTTTGTTTGAGTATTTCATTTTACGCACATGTGACATATGATTGATTACATTATGATTTATGTATATGGATTATTGACATTGTTTTTGTTAGTGGATGCAAGCTTGGCGATGCTTGCTAATATAACTCACATAGGGAGTAAAGGGGCCATGCATAGAAACCAGACATTTGAGGGAGAGGTGTGGCAGTGTCCCTGTTACAGCCTACATGCACTCCCGCCATGACCTGAACTATAGGTTAATGATTACCTAGTTCGAGAGTTCCACGATATCGTGAGGGAATACTGAGACAGTCGCTTGCAAATATTTCTAAGGGGCGTGAAATAAGGAAAAATCATTATTCCTTAGAAGCCCCTTAGTCTCTCACAAGGTCGACCGAATGGAGTGTTGACTCCAAGAGTTGGACAAACTTCCAAAACCAGCCAAAGGCGAGTGGCACCCTTGGAGCATGGAGGTGTGTCTTGAATGGAACCTCATGGAATTAAAAACATGAGTCAATAAATCTAGGTGGCCTAGAAAACATTGAAATGGTTAGACCTTGTTATAATAAAATAATTAATTAAAAACAGTAAATTAGTAATTTAAAATCCTAACAAAGGTCTAAGCCTAAGTCTAAGTCTAAATTAAATAAAGGACTAAATGAATTATGACATAAATTAAAATATTTGAGATATAATCAAACACTAGAAAATGGGAAAATAAAATTTGAAAGTTTAGATAAAATGCACATGTGTGCATGAAATTAATAAAAGGGATTTAAAAATAATAATAATAATAACTTGAGAGAATTTGAGTGCACATAGAATAGTATCTTGAGTCAAACTACCACTAAATCTCACTAAAGGAAGACTCATAATCCAACTCTAACTAAGATCTAGTTAGGAGACTCTCATTAAATGAGAAATTGGGGAACAAAGGGACAACTAAGAGTGAAAATAGGAACACATTGGGGAATGTGAAGGATTTTGCCTTTTTAAATAAAATAAAAATGGTAATTACTTTTTCAACTTGGGGAGAGTGTGTGGGTGAATAATAATAATTAATTTAATCTAAAAAGTTAATTATTTGTGCATGAGGACATATCTTATTGGGGATTTTTCTATAAAAATAAATGGTGTAGAAGGGAAAAGGACACACTTCTTCATAGTATTGTTATGCTGCCGAAATTTAGATTTACTTGTGAAAGTTGGGATACCAAGATTGAGGAAAGATTGGAAGCTCTTCCTTGCGAGGCAAGCTTGGAGCTAATGTAATATGTTTTTTGTGCTTGGCCCCTTTGCAGCTCGGGGGGCTAAGGTGGAAGAAGAGTACCCCTAGCATTGGCTAGGAGGTACCGGTGAAGTTGTGGCATTAGCAAGCAACAAGGAAGGAAAGCGAGGTGCAATATTCGAGTCAGGATCAATAATCTACCGTTGGTTACAGTACTCGCATGTTCAATAATATTACTGTAAAAATTATTTTTATCATATGTTTGTGTTCCTAAGAAGTGATGAACAGATAATTTAATTTTTGGATTGTTTTATGTGTATAATATTTCTATTATGTACGATTAGATTAAAATTTTATGATATATTTTCTTAAGAGCTTCATAAACAATCATTGCACAGGATGATTAAACATGAAGTAAACAAAGATTCAGATATTGCCTATAAATACATGAATCATTTATCTATCATTGTATTGCTATTGTACTTATGAATCGACATGTTATTTTATGATCTCTACTTGGGGGTTATTCCTGGTAAACAAATGACTAAATTGATATATTGTTAGATATGTGCAATCTGAGTACCTTAAGCAAGAATTTTATGATTGCAGTTTTTTGTTACAAAAACGATTAGAGACTACCTTGGCCCTTACTAACATGTTGATATGTGAAAGGATAAGCCATTGATTTAGATCCTTATTATTATAACCTTTTCTCAGACCCAAGTTCGAACTCCATGGAAATCAAACATTTTAGTCTTTCCAATCAACTCTGTAACGTTGGAACTGTCCGCTAGGTTCACAGTGCTCAGTTAAGATTAAATACATTAAATCTTGATAGTGTGTATGGCATAATTTTTTTTCTATTTGAATGTATAGGTTTTACATTACCCATGAGACGATAGATTAGACAAACGTTTCTTACCATCTATTTCAATGAATTTAGTAACTACAATTATGTTTAACATTGTGATTTTATTGTTGTTTAAAATACTTTCATGCTAGATTGATTGGGAGATTTACGACGTTGATATAAAGATCCATCATTGTGGGAAGTGCTAGTTGAACCTAGTTTCTTTAGAAGTTACATATTTGTCTCGATGTGGAACTATAATCTAATAATAAATATTGTAGAATCATGATAACGATTGAATAATGGTTGACAATAATACATGCTCCAATTGTAATCTCACTTCAACACTAAATTGAAACTTCGTAAGAAGCATTTAATAATCATACTAACCTTGTGCATTACAATGACAAGAACCATGATTGATTGATTATTGATGTAACCATCGTAATACCTTCATGTAAGGTTGGAGTTAAAATGCTCAATAATTAACCTTATCTCAATCTTAAAATTGATCATAGTTTCCATATGGACAGTTCCATAACGGATATGGTTCAAAGTTCTTCATGTAAATTTGAGCAACATTATATTATTGTAATATGGACATTTCCATAACGGGTATGGTTCAAAGTTCTTCATGTAAATTTTTGTAACATTATATTATTGTAATAGATTTCCACGTTTAATTAATTTATGTAATATATTTAGGTAGGTGGGTCACATGTTATCATCTCAAGAATGTGTTTTACAATTTATATTAAAATATTTTTAGTAATAATTTAGTGTCTAATAAGTACTTGTAGTAAAACTGATGATAATGGTTATACATGTTAGACTTACTTAATTATTGTATGAAAATTTTATTTAATCTTGTTGTGAAATGAAGTCGATGAAAAATTTAGTGAGGATAATGGAATTGTTCAAATACCTATCGATGTTCTCTTGTTGTTATTCATCTATGTCTACTTACATACTTTATATCTTAACGGAGGGGATGTTTCAGTTAAACTGATAAATGATTAGTTATTGGTGACGTTGTGATGATTAGTTATGGTCTATTTTTATCATTGTATCATGATTAATTCCTTTGGTCGTTATGTTTAGTATATATATTATGTTCAACAACAACAACAACAAAAAAGTATACTTGTTGTTAGTCACTCACTTTATCTTGAATAAGGAATGGTTGTTATATTCCGAGCTCATTTTCAATGTCCCATCTAATTTTTCTTTTTCCAACTTTGAGCATTGGATCACCTTCCTTTGGGAAATCTTTGGCCATCCCTTGTTCAACTTCTTCCAATGATTCTTCTAGGATTGTTATTGGTTTCTTCTCCTTTGTGACTCTAACCATCAGATCACCTTCCATTAAGAAATTTTAGCTATAATCGTCATATTTCCTCCAATGGCGATTATAGGCTTGTTTCTAATGTCTTGTCATGTGATTAGGATAGAAATGTGTCCCAATTTATTCTATGAAATAGGAATTTCAAAGGGAGGATGGTTTATTGACAAGGAAATATTAGGTTGCTATTAAAAACAATAGTAAACCTGTTTTCCATTTAGAAGAATATGAATAACATGTCTTACTACATGTGTGTCTATATTTCATTAAGCATGAAGAGATTGTGTGATCAAAGTTATAAATAAATGAATATTATGGAAAAAGTTATGAAGTTATATTAAAGTTATAAAAAGGTTATCATAGTGTTGAAAGTTATTTTCCCTAGGATATTTGACATATCAAGTAGATACTTAAAGTAAAATGATGCCAATAAGATAAATTAGATAATGAACTACAAATCATATTAACAAATAAAAACGGAAGAGGTATTGTTTAAAATTTGTACTATTCAACATATATTGAGTATGAAAAGTAAAACTAGTTTAAGCGTCTTGGGAAATTATAACAATTTTTCTTGCACAACACTGTCTCCCGTGAATTTTTCATTGGATTCTAGCAATGTCGTGGTCTTCAATGCTTTTGAGCATATCATCAAATGTTCTTTTCTTTGAAGGACTTCATGTTGGAGAAGTAAAATTTTGCTAGGATGGGTGTTGGGTAAGAATGTCTATGAGTTACGATCCTTTTCAACTAATATTTTTCACATTGGAGTGTTTGTTCCAGTCCATCATTCATTTGTTGGAAAGGTCGTGGCATTGGATGTTCCAACCCATTCACTTTTTGGAAAGGTTGTACAACTAGATGTTTCAACCCAAAAATAGTGGATGCAACTACACTTCTAAACTTGTTTCAAACATCTTCCATGTGTCTATCTGGAAAATTATGTCTATCCAAAAAATGAAGATGTGATACTTCAGAAGGAATTTTTAAAATGGACTCTAGCATATCACGAATGTGTTGTGATAGGTTATCATGTTAAATATTTTGATGCAAATGGATCAGTGTAGAAAAATACTCATCATCCTTGGATTTAATCCCTTCTACACCTTATGAGACTCGTATTTCATCTCCCTATAAAATCATAAAAAATAATATAATCAATAAATTGTTGGTTCTCAAATAATTAATGTAAAATAAATGGATATTTAAAATGAATATGAACAAATGATCATCGAGTTATCCCATATTTCAAGATCCTCATTTTGAAGTACCTATTAAATAAACCTTAAAGTTCATTATGCAACCTTTGCCCAACTGTATGAATAGATATGCAATGAGTGCAAACATGTAAAACTTAAATACCACCATGCAATGCTTATTTTACTTAGAATGCACTTATATTAGTCAATATTCTTTCTTGTTCTTCTCATTCCTCATTGTTTTTCTCCCTAATCATATTGGCTTATGTTTACATAAATATCAAATGGATTCCCAATTACAATAATAGAGCAAAGTTTGGACTTGTTTGGCATATCAAAAAAAAAATTATAATATCATTTTGGCTTTGCACCCATGCTATCCCAGAATCTGAATCGTACAATGTAACAAAGTGATCTAGAATAGATTGTGCTCTCAACCATGATTGAGCTTCTATATTATCAACCCTATAATTCCTATAGAAATTGTGGTATTTACCATAACACCACCAATAGTAAATGTGGATAGTTGTTGTTAAGTAGTGCACCAACCAATCAACTCAACGATGGGTAGCTATTCTAATTGACTTTAAAAATGCACATTTTAAATGTAAATTATTGGACTCAATAACCCCATTTGTTTCCTCCCCAACATGTCTTAACATACAATAACGTTTTTCCCACATT
>JASDQU010014478.1:107821-119538 GCA_032191745.1 Picea mariana
GAGTTCTTTAAGAAATTTCAAGGTGTAGACCACAAGGAATTCTTTGCAAAAATTATTAGACTACAACAAAAGAATGATGTAGATGGATACACATATGAATGAGAATCATTAGTGACACAGGTACCTGAGCTAACAGATGAAAAATCAATCCAAACTTATGTATTAGGATTGAAATAATACATTAGATATGAACTACAAATGCATAGAATCACAACCTTGGAAAAACCAAGATGCAAGGAAAAAATTGTCGATTATTTTTTAAGAAGCCAACACAAATTTTTTCGGTAAAAGGGTACTCAAAGCAGATGCCACCTCAAGAAATAGACACAAGGATTTCCAAGTACATTCCACCACATCTCAGAGAGGGAAATCCACTTGGTTTGGAGGCTCAAAGAATAAAAGAAGGGAAATGTAAAAGATGTGGCGATAAATGGGACCCAAACATAGGTGTTACACTAGCGAAAACTCAAAGAAATTATATACATGTGAAGCAAAGAAATACAATGATTCACATATAGAAGAATCAAAGGAGGAAGAAGTGGAAAACCCACAAGATATTACATTAGAGTTAGAGGGTGAGAACACACCAAAGGTCTCAATAGCAACCATTACAGGTATCAATCAACCACAAACTCTTAAATTGAGAGGGCACATAAGAAATAATAATGTCATAGTATTAGTTGATATAGGGAGTACCCATAATTTTATCGACATCAATGTTGCAAGAAAGCTTAAATTATTTGTACACCCAGTTCCAGATATGCAGGTAATGGTTGCAGATGGAAAAAAATAAAAAATGTGGGGAAATGCCATAGAGTGAAATTACAATAAAATATTATAATCTAAAATTAGAACTCGACACCATACCATAGGGAGGAGTACATGTGGTATTAGGATTTTATTGGTTGCAAACACTAGGAAACTACTCTTCTAACCACCTGAAACATTTTATTAAATTCAAATGGAAAGGACAAAGATACAAATTGCATGGGTTCCAACCTCCTTACACACAAATTATGACATCTCAACAAATGAAAAAGCTTATTAAAAAGGGAGCATCCGCCTATTTGGTCCAATGCCACCAAATAGAGGTAGAAGATTCAGAACAAGGTGACTCCAGATCATCATAAATTTAAGAATTAATTCAAAGGAACAAAAAGGTATTTCAAGACCTACCCATGGAGTTGCCACCAGAAAAAAGGATTGAACACATAATTGAAGTTAAGCTAGTATCAAGTATGGTCAAGGTTAAACCTTATAGATACCCTCATCACCATAAAACTAAAATAGAAATGTTAGTCCAAGATTTGCTGAAATGTGGTGTTATTACAAAAAGCAGAAGCCCATATGCAACTCCAGTAGTATTAGTGCGAAAAAAAGATGGGTCCTTCAGATTGTGAATAGATTATTGAGGGTTAGATGAGATAACAATCAAGAACAAATTCCCCATTCTATTCATCTACTAAATGTTGGATGGACTTCTTGGTGTACATTTTGACCTTGTAAAATAAATAAATGCAAATAAATTCTTAATAAAAATAGAAAAGATACAATGGAACACACACACATTACACATACATTTTTATCCTGGAAACCCAAACCGGGAAAACCAACAACCTGTTTAGAGCCACACCTCTAATATTATATTCATCATCTTCTTCATTGTTTACAATATAATATAGGATCCTACAACATCCAAACTTCTAATCCATTGAACCAGACTAGTCAACAACCATAATTCCTTAACAAGAATTAGAAAACCATCGACAAAAACCATGTCTTGAAAAACCGCCAAAAACAATGGGTGAATATCCAAAATAAATTGGCGAATAAAGCCCCAATTTTTTTTTCTCGGGAGCTTCACCCCTGAGGCCCCCATTAAGGGGACCTATAGTCATGCAAATAATATAAAACATACCCAACATTCCCCCACTTGTTGTTTTCTTTGCATACAGGGAGTTACAGGGTTACATAGTCAACAATCGAGGGAAACAATGCCCATAGATCCTCTACACCAGGAGAACTTCTTAGTGGTCATATATTTTTTTAATTCAAATTGTCGAACTTCATCAACAACACCTTCTTTTCTTCAACCATGTCTCTCACAAAGTGATATTGAACATCAATATGCTTTGTATTTGAATGATAAGCCAGGTTCTTCTCCAGGAATATTTCACTCTGACTGTCACAATCTATCCTTACAGCTTGCTGTACCAACCCAATACCTGAAAAAAATCTCTGTAACCATATTTCTTCCTTTCTTGCATGAGTGGCTACCATGTATTCAACTTTTGTAGTTGAGAGTTCCACTACAAGCTGTCTTTTGCTCATCCAACTGATTTCTCCTCCAAACAAGTTAAGCACATACACACTTGTATATCTTCTACAATCCATATCTGCAGCCCAATCAACATCCACAAAGACATGTATGTCCAACACTTTGTCCAATCCTAGTCTTCCTTGGTAGCACAATCCATAACTAGTAGTGCCGCACAAATACATGAAACCTTATTTACTGCTGTCCAATGATCCTTTACTGGTTTTGACATATACCTGCTTAAAACTCCCACTACATGTGCAATATATGGTCTAGTACAGACCATTGCATACATAAAAATGTCAACCACACTCGCATATGGAACATGGGACATGCCCTCTTCCTATTCCTGTATCTTGGGACACTGATCCACATATAACTTTACACCTACAAAAATATGAACCTTGACCAGTTTACATTCCTGCATATTAAACCTCTACAATATTGTCTCGACATATTTCCTCTGATTTAACCAGAGTTTCCTGTTTTCCGATCTCTTTTAATTTCCATTCCCAAAATGAAATTTGCAGCACCAAGATTCTTCATGTCAAATTTAGAGGACATTCGAGATTTCACATCCTGGATAATCTCCTTGTTGTTTCCCATCAATGACATATCATCCACATACAATACCAAATAAATAAGATGATCACCAATTAATTTGAAATACACACAATGATCTACTTTTCTCCTTGTGAAGCCAAGTCCCAACATATAAGTATCAAATTTTTGATACCACATCCTTGGTGATTTCTTTAACCCATACAAGGAATTTTTCAACTTGCATACCAACTCCTTCTTTCCCTTCACAACAAATCCTTTTGGCTTCTTCATGTATATTTCTTCTTCCAGATCCCCATGTAGGAATGTTGTCTTCACATCCACTTGTTCTACTTCAAAATCAAACACAACAACAAAAAATAAAATAAATCTAATAGAAGTTAACTTGCAAATATGAGGAAAAATTTCACCAAAGTCAATTCCCTCAACCTAGGAATAACCTTTTGCTACTAACTGAGCTTTGTATTTCTCCACTTTTCCTTCTGCAATCATATTCTTTTTAAACACCCATTTTCTACCAATGGGATTTCTTCCAGTCAGAAAATATACTAGATCCCAAGCCTCATTCTTATCCAAGGCTGCCATTTATTCAACCATGGCCTTTTTCCATAGTTTTCCATCCTATGAATCGACTGTCTCCCTAGCATTTCTAGGATCATCATCAATAATAGAGAAATAAAAATTTGAACGAAAATTAGGTGGAGTATACCTTTCCAGTTTCCTTCTTTCCTGAACCGATCTCCTCAATATTGGAGTATGAGGATCTTCTTCTTCTCAATATTTTTCTTATGTAGACTCTGATTCATAATCCTTCAACTCAAACTCTGTTTTCTTTGGTTCTTCCTTCCTTGGTATGACTTCTTGTTTGACAAAATATTTGATTTCTCTAAATGTCACATCTTGACTATACACTACCTTCTTAGTTTTTGGGTTCCAAAGATTATAACCTTTCAACCCATCTTTATACTCAATAAAGATACACTTTTCACCCTTTTTATCTAGCTTACTCCTATTTTCCTTTGGAACGTGAACATAGGCCTCATAGCCAAATACCCTGATATGTGTGAGAAATGGTTTCTTACTAGCCCATACCTCATGTGGAGTCTTTTCATCCAGTGCTAATGAGGGTGATCGGTTGACCATGTAACATGCAGTATCCACTACCTCTGCCTAGAATTCATGTCCTAACCCGACACCACTGAGCATGCACCTTGCTTTTTCCATCAACGTCATGTTCATCCTTTCTTCAACTCCATTTTGATGAGGAGTATATGGAGTAGTATTTTTCCTTTCTATACCACACTTCTTACATAATTCTTTGAATTCATTTCCGTATAACTATCCACCATTATCTGTCCTCAACACCTTAATTCTTTTCTCTGTTTGATTTTCCACAAGAGACTTAAACTATTTAAATCTATCAAATACTTTAGATTTATTCATGAGGAAATATGTCCAAATATTCCTCGAGAAGTGTAACACCCATGTTTCCCCCAGTTTGTAAATATAACTACTATGGAAAACTCGATATGTGTGAATGTTTGATTTGATGAACCTTTGTATAAAAGGTCAATGAATGTAATTTCTGTTATTAATAGAAAATGTATAAGTGTTGCATAACTATTGAAAGGGTGGGTTTTCCAATATAGACCATAGATTCTATGAAAGAGATGGTGAGGGGAACAAAGAATGGTTGATATAACCCCCACTAAACTAGTAGCTTGTTGGATTTAATTTCTCAGGACTAGAACAATCCTCTGACCCAAGATTGAATTACCAGTCAGGTTGGTAGGTGGGAAGACCTCCTCAAGAGTTAATGAGGGATGGGGCAGAGCACCCATTTGTAAGTCTTTTAGACCTAACCACAGACTAGGGATTCAAAACACACACAATATTTCTAAAGAAGGAAAGAAAATAAGGCGTGGTGGATAGAGGAGATGCATAGAAGTAGAGAAGAGAGACTAAGCTCTCGGCTTCGAGGAAGAACTGAAAAACAAGCGTGTTCTGGTCGCAGGGAGTGGCTAGAAGGGTTATATTAGAAGATGATAAATGAGGTTGATGAGTGTCTTAGGAAGTAATCAGGCATACCTCCTTGCTTGGTATAGATAAGACCCGTGGGAGGAGAGTAACCCCCATTCCTAACTATTGCTGAGCCAGAAGAAAGATTTCTCTCTCAGAGCATCGTGGTCTAGCTCGAGGGTGGCCAGTGGTAAATCCGTTAGGATTCACTGCGCCTAAGGTTGGGTGTAAACAAACACCCCTTTCAGTAGTCGCATCACGTCTTCTGGTTCTGATAAGTGTTTTCATACTTTGTGCATTGAAATGAAATAATGGGTGAATGCCTATATATATATATATATATATAAATGATTTTAGTATTGGATGATCAAGCTATGTGTATGCATTTATCTTCTTGTGAAATTATGCTTCTGATTAATCGTCTATATGCCTCAACTTAGCCTTCGAGGTGTCTTGGGATGTAAACCTGTAGGAGGGATGGGATAGAAAGCATTGCGTCAATCTGGCCCTGTCGGTATGAAGAGGATATCTTCTTCAGACTCCTTGCTGTGCGACTGAGATATCATGCCCAAGTCCTTAACAATTTTATTATGGAGATATTCGTGTTTAACTCGAGAGATTTTAGAAGGACCCATATGACCAACACCTAGGAACCCTATGATAATCCTAAGGGATCTAAGACCTTCTGGCTTCAGAGCTCCGGAAGTCCGAGACTTCGGGGTATTGTCGACCCTACTAGTCATAAACTAGCTGAAGGTAACCAAGAGTTTCAGTTACCGACAAATTTGATCGAAAATGGGTGGTTATTCTAGTGGGTAGAGGGGTCTATCTCACCGACTAACTGGGATCCGACTCTTCATTGCGAAGTAACGAAAACCACCGATCAAGAATGATCAAAAGTTCTCTGAGTTGTTGGATCTACATCGATACGACTTCGGTGAAGTTCCACTTCGGGAGAAGGGAGATTCTATAAAATCAAACTCCCTGAATGTCAAAGTTATGAAGTAAGGAGAGGTGTAGATCTGGGGAGATCATAGGAGCCCCGGGTAACCGTCTAATCACTAAGAAGGAGGGAACCATGTACGGTACTTCGACGAAGTCCTGCTTCAGGAGAATGGAGTGGTAGTAAAGCCAAAGCCCCGAAAGGCCAGAGTCGCAAAGTGACCAAGACTGTATATCTAGGGATCCTTCGGGTTCTTTCCCAGCCGTTGGATATACGACAAGGTCAGCCCTATGATGACCACTTTGGGAGAAAAAGGGAGGGACTCACCTCAATATCCCCAAAGGCGAAGTTATGAAGTAACAAAGGCAGTGGATCTAGGGGTTACATGGAGGCACCATAACCATAGGATCCAGGGACCAGGAAGGTGATCAACCGGGTGAAGCGATATGCCAACGTCACCTAGGGTGATGTGGACCCGCTTGGATATAACATGTTCCACCCTAGGTATGGGACACATGTCCTCTCTGTCTTTTCACATGCCCCCTCTAGTAACTAACCATTCTACAGATATGGAGGGAGGTGTATTCAGTACCCACCGGTAATTTTTATCGCATATAGTATGTCACTCCACGAGAGTGGACCCCTTCGGGAGTCCGAGACTTCAGGAATTCAGGAATTTGGGACACAAAATAATGCGCAAGATGAAAGGCCCAAAGGCTGGAGCCATGTGGAGGTATTTCGAGACTCTGGGAGTTCGGGGACTCCGGGATTAGGAGGTAAAGTGCGCAGGAAGTAAAAGAGGCATTCAACGCCGAAGTGCAGAAGCACCGAAGCACCAAAGTGCCAAATTCCTCTACAACTGGTATGTTAGAAAGGGATTGAGTCCATTGTTGGTTTAGTAGGAGGATTTGATTTAAGAGGGACAATGAAATCTGAATACCCCATCCCTAGGAAAGGTACTCAGGGGTCGGGTGTGTTACAAATTAGTATCAGAGAATGGTTACAACACTTGGCCTGCTTGGGATCATGAACGAGTCGCTTAAAAACCATATTTAAAGGAATTTTAAGGGTGACACCCTATCTTACTTCTTTCCTATAGAGTTTGGTTAAAATTTTACTGAAGAAAAGAATGAAAATTTCTACTGTGTGTGTATTTAAGAAATATGAACTGTGTGTTGTTCATGAACTAATAGACTATTGGCTAACAATAAGTGTTTTTTCAGCACTCAAGCAGCCAGTAAATCTCAGGAAAACTACAAGTATAAAGGATGGTGACGTGCCATGAAGTGGGGGATGGCTCCCATGATAGAGACAAATAATTTGACAAAAAGAGGGCAGTGGAAACCCCTTCGGATCTAGCAGAAGCTGTAAGGAGCCTCATGGCCGAATTATAGAGTTGCAAGGCCGACAACAAGAGATTCATAAAGGAGAAATAAAAACAAACAGAAATTAATGCAGTCTTGCTGCATAGCTTATCCGATATACAGAGGCAGCTGGAACATGGACCCGTAACTAGTCATGTGGACCGATGACATACGCAGAGAAGTCAAAATCCACGTGAGATACAAAAATTTCATCCCATAAGTGGCCACACTAGGAGGAGTACCTTGAGGAAGGTCCAACCTAGAGGCATGAGACACTCATCGGGAGAGTCCTCTGGAGAGGAAACTGGCAACTCCGAGGGATCTTCTAGTATCAAAACTAGCTCACATTCTCAAAGGAGAGGAAAGAAAAAAAAGCATTCCAAAAGTCATGATCCTGAAGAGTTTAAGAAAGCCAAACCACCCTCTTTCGATGGAGATATTAAGAAATGGGAAGAGGCAAAATATTGGATGCTTGGTTTAAAGAAGTACTTTAGAGTCCATGACTACTCTAAAAACTTGAAGGCTCGAATATCCATCTTCAACCTGAATGGAAAGGCTTCCATTTGGTGGGAAGACCTTAGGAATGTGAAAGGAATCCATGAGAAGGACTTTTCATGGAAACAATTTTAGAAACACTTCAAGAAGAAGTATCTGTCAGAGAAACACTTTGATGGGAAGACTAAGGAGTTCTATGAACTTAGGCTGGGACAACTCACCATAGAGGAATATGTCAATAAATTCCTTGAGCTGATGAGGTATGTATCCTACATAAAGGATGAAAAGATAAAAGTTCAGCGATTTATTAGTGGGTTACCTCAATTCTGCCAGAATATGATTGAGTTTGACGAGCCAAATACCTTACAAGATACTATCCAGAAGGAAAGGTATTGTTATGAATAGTTCAGGAGTCAGACAGAACCTTGCGAGTACTGGAATAAGAAGAGTAGTTAGAGATTCAATAAGAAGGGGTTTAAATCCTCAATATTTAAGAACTATGGGAAGGATTATAGGATGATCCTTCCTACTAGAAGTGTGTATCAACAAAAATTCCCCTCCCAGAGTGGAAATAAACCTTTTGGAGCAACCCTAGGAAATATTGATAACCCAAAGAGAGAGCCCTTGAAATGTTGTGGTTGTGGAGAAGAACATCTGCTGAGGATTTTCCACACAAAAAACATAACAATAGGAGAGTCTACAAATTCCAAGAAGCTACCACAGTCAATGATGTGGCTAGGAGAATGCCACAGATTTATGTAGCCTTGGATAATAAACAAGCTGACCACCAAGCTTTAGTGGTGGAGATGGAAGGTATGATCACCAACCATCTAGTTTCTATTTTAATTGACCCTGGTTCTAATTTGAGTTATGTGGCCCCTCAGACTGTTGATAAGTGTAAACTGCAATCGATTAGACATGTTAAGAAATGGTTGGTACAACTAGCCACTGGAACCAAAAGAAAAGTAGCAGAGGTCATACCATCTTGCCAATTCATTATGGTTGGATTGCCCATACAAGCGACCCTTAACATACTTCCCCTAGGATATTATGACCTGCTGGTTGGTATGGACTGGTTAGCCACTTATAAAACCAAGTTGGATTGTTACCATAAAACTTTGGAATGTGAAAATGAAGAAGGGAGAAAAATAACCCTCCAAGGGATTCATAGGCCTGTCTCTTTGAGACGAATATCAACCCTTCAAATGAAAAGTTATTGTAGAAAGGGATGTCCTCTATATGCAATACAGGTGTTGGAATCTATTGAGGATGACAAACCAAACCTAGAGGACCACCCCATATTAAGAGAGTATGAATACGTGTTTCCAGAAGAGGTACCGGGTCTACCTCCGAGAAGAGACATTGAATTATCCATAGAACTTGCACTAGGAGTAGTTCTAGTGTCTAGAACGCCCTATAGGATGAGTACACTGATTAACCAATGCCCCAACCACTTTTATGTGCTTGATGAATAATGTACTCAACAAATTCCTAGACATATTTGTATTGGTTTTCATTGATGATATCCTAATATAATCCAAGAACAGAGAGGAGCATGAAGAACATCTTAAATTAGTTCTTCAAGTACTAAGAGAGCATCCTCTCTACGCTAAGTTTAGCAAGTGTGAATTTTTCTAGAAGCAAGTCCATTACTTAGGCCACGTTATTTTTGAAGAAGGAGAGGCAATAGACCCTGACAAGATCGGATTTATCATGGAATGGCCTACCCAAAAGGATGTATCTGATATCAGATCCTTTATGGGATTAACAAGATACCATAGAAGGTTCATAAAAGGATTTTCCAAGATTGGTTGTCTAATCACTTCCCTTTAGAAAAAGGGGGTTAAATTCACTTGGACATCAGAATGTGAAGAAAGATTTCAAGAACTGAAATACCTTCTAACCCATGCACCCGTGCTGAAGATTGTAGACCTTGATAATGACTTCCTCGTGTGTACAAATGCCTGTAAGGAAGGACTCAGAGGAGTTCTTATGCAAGAAGGGTGTGTAATTTGCTACGAATCCAGAAAATTGAATGAGCATGAAATCAATTATGCGACCCATGATCTAGAGTTGGCTTCCATAGTGTATGCTTTAAAAATGTGAAGGAATTACCTCCTGGGTAGGATATTTGTACTTATGACAGACCATTGGGGGTTGAGGCACCTGTTTGATCAACCAAAACTCAATGCTAGACAAGCTAGGTGGATGGCTCTCCTTAGTGAGTTTGATTTAGAAATCAAACACATCAAAGGAAAGGAAAATAGGGTGGCTAATTCCCTTAGCAGAAGTGTGTAAATGATTCAATTGGCAGCGGTAAGCACCTGTGAAATGGATGTCAGGGAGAGCATTAGGAATTCATAAGAAACAAATGCATTTTTCAAGACCGTGATGTCATACCTAAAGAAAGAGCCCATAGGGATAAAGTATGAAGGCTATCAGATGCTTGATGAAGGCATGCTAACCTACAGAAACATATTGTATATTCCAAGTTGTGATGACTTGAAGAGGTTCATAATGGGTGAACTACACAAGAGACCATATACTGGTCATCCAGGTTATCGGAAAATGATCACGACCACTAGGAAAAAATTCTATTGGCCTGGATTGAAAAAGGACATAGCTGACTATCTAGCTAAGTGTCTAAAATGCTAACAAGTTAAGGTAGAACACCGACACCTAGCAGGTTTGTCACAACCTCTACTAATTCCAGAATGGAAATGGGAAACCATCTCCATGAATTTCATCACCGGATTACCAAAATCAACCAAGCAGAATGATGCCATCATGGTAGTGGTAGAAAAATTAACAAAGTCAGCTCACTTCATTCCTGTCAAGTCAACTTGCAAGGCAATATATATTTCCAACATCTTTATGAAGGAGATATTCATACTACATGGCATGCCTAGGGAGATTATGTATGACAGAGACACAAAATTTACTTCAAGCTTTTGGAAATCCTTAATGGCTGGTTTTGAGACTAAATTTTTGTTTAGCACAACCTATCACCCTCAAACTGATGTACAGACATAAAGAGTGAAACAAATATTAGAAGACATGTTAAGGATGCATGTAATGCATCAGCCCAAGAAGTGGGAAGACTACTTGCCATTGGTAGATTTTTTCTACAACAATGGTTATCAAGAGTCATTGAAGATGAGCCCTTTTGAATCCCTCTATGGTAGACAGTGCAAGATTCCAATCACCTGGAGTAATCTAGTGGATAGAATTATAATCGGACCTGACATGATGAAAGAAATGTAACAAAAAATGATTCAGATAAAGCAAAATTTGAAAACTGCCCAGGATAGATATAAGAGTTATGCCGATAGAAAGAGGACTCCCTGAGAGTTCAAGACAGGAGACCATGTATATCTCAAAGTTAGGACCATGAAGATTTCCTTGAGAATGGGAGCTTGTGCCAAGCTGGCACCCCGATATTGTGGACCCTTTGAAATATTGGATAGAGTGGGACTTGTAGCCTAAAGGCTAGCACTCCCTCCCATAGTGAGGGCACATAATTTTTTCCATGTTTCATTATTGAAGAAATATGTACATGATTCTAATCACATAATTGAATGGTCTGTTATCCAGGTGGATCCGAAGGGAGAATTCCTGCCAGAACCTCAATGTATACTAGACAGGAAGGAAACCTCACTCAGGAACTGAACCATTGCACAGGTCAAGGTGCAGTGGAAACACTTTGGCCCAGATGAGGCTACGTGGGAAATGGAAGATTCCATGAGACACACATATCCCTTTTTGTTTACTTCTGTATATATAGATCACATCGACATATATAACATCAAGGACGATGTTCCTTTGAGGGGGAAGGGATTGTAATACCCCCTTTCCCCCCAATTTATAAATATTACTATATTGGCCAAGAGACTGTGGAAAACTCGATATGTGTGAATGTTTGATTTGATGAACCTTTGTATAAAAGGTCAATGAATGTAATTTTTGTTATTAATAGAAAATGAATAAGTGTTGCATAATTGCTGAAAGGGGGGGTTTG
>JASDQU010014478.1:171800-184674 GCA_032191745.1 Picea mariana
AGACGGACTATAACTTTTCAGTAGCCTTCTTTCTCGATCCGATCTCCTCAATATTGGAGTATGAGGATGTTCTTTTTCTGATTCATGTTCTTCTGTAGATTCTGATTCATCATCCTTTAAATCAAACTCTATCTTCTCTGGTTCTTCCTTACTTGGTAGGACTTCCCATTTAACAACATCCTTCATTTCTCTAATTACCACATCTCGGCTATACACTACCTTCTTAGTTTCTAGGTTCCAAAGCTTATTTATATCCAATAAAGATACATTTTTCAGCCTTCTTATCCAACTTACTCCCGTTTTCCTTTGGAACATGAACATATGCATCGTAGCCAAATACCTTAAGATGTCTAAGAGAAGGTTCCTTACCAGTTCATACCTCTTGTGGAGTCTTGTCATTCAATGCTGATGAGGGTGATATGTTGACCAGATAACATGCAGTACCCACTGCCTCTGCCCATAATTCTTTCCCTAACCCGACAACATTGAGCATGCACCTTGATTTTTCCATCAACGTCCTGTTCATCCTTTCTGCAACTCCATTCTTATGAGGTGTATATGGAGTAGTCTTCTTCCTTTCTATATCGCACTTCTTACATAATTCTTCAAATTCATTCCCACAGAACTCTCCGCCATTATCTATCCTCAACACCTTAATTCGTTTCTCTGTTTGATTCTCAACAAGAGCCTTAAACTCTTTAAACCTGTCAAAGACTTCAGATTTCTTCCTGAGGAAATATATCCAAGTTTTACTCAAGAAGTCATCTATAAATGAGACATAGTACACAGATTTTCCCAATGATGTGACCGATACAGGTCCAAAAACATCACTGTGAACTAGCTATAAAATTCCTTTTTCCCTCATTGCATCGGAGGGGAATCTTACCTGATTCTGCTTCCCATATAGACAATGTTCACAGAAATCAAAATCCAGAGAGTAGTTAGACATACCTTCAACCATACCTTTACCGTGTAGTAGTTGAAGACCCTTCTCTTCGATATGCCCCAGTCTTTGATGCCACAACATAACCTTTTCTCCAGAGACTGTAGGAGTTATTTCTTCTTCAACTTCAATATCAAGAACAATGGAGATATTACACCCATCATTAATAGTGATTCCTAGTAGCTTATATAGAGTTCCAAACCAAACTCCCCTCATCAACACCATTGCTCCTCGAACCATCATGCAGGTTCCCTTTTCAAATATTATCTTTACCCATGCATCTTCCATTTTTCTTACAAAAATCAAATTTTTCGCCATACCTGGGATGTACAGAACACCAAGCAGTGTTCTAATCCTTCCATCTATGAGCCTCAACTTGACCCTTCCTCTTCCTATGATTCTGGTTGTCGAATCATTACCTAAGAAAACATTACCTCCATCATACCTTTCATATTCATAGAACCACTCCCTGTGCGGAGTCATATGAAAGGATGCGCCAGAGTCAATCAACCATGCCTCATGATTTGCATATGTAATTGAAGAGGCCAAGTACACATCCCCTCCTTCTTCCTTGGAGGTCTTTTCTTCTATAGAAAAAGATTCTTTAGATCCCTTCTTTTTCTCAACTTTGGATCTACACTGCTTCTTGTAGTTCCCTTGTTTCCCACATCTCCAACATACCCTTACAAAATTTCCAGGAGATTTAGATCTACCCTTATACTTAGATCTCCCACTTGAGAAATTAAATCTATTTCTTTCCTGGGAACGTCCTCATGCAAATAATGCATCTATGTTATGTCCTTCCATATTATTCCATCTCATCTCTTCCGACAAAAAAGATGAGACCACTTCCTAAAACTTCAAGGAAGTTGTATTACTACCTATGGCCACAACCAGACTATCCCACAAGTTTGGTAAAGAACACAACAAATTGATACATTTATCTTCATCTGAAATTTTAATCTCAACAAATACTAACTGACTTACCACAGTATTGAAGGCGTTCAAATGCTCTGCTACCGAGTCTCCATCTCTCATCCTTAGGTTATACAACTTCTTTCTCAGGAATAATTTATTTACCAGGGACTTAGACTGATACAACTTCCCCAACTTTTCCCATAAATCCTTGGCTGTAGCTTCCTCTGACACATTCAATAATACTGAATCGAAGAGACACAGTCGAATTGTGCTCTTTCCCTTCCAATCCAACTTTTTCCAGTCATCTTCATAAGTTCCTGTAGGTGCATTACCTGGATATACCACGATCCATTGATCTCTGTCCACCAACAGATCTTCCATCTTGAGCTTCCACAACTCAAAACTTTTCCCATTAAACTTCTCGATCTCCATCTTTGAATTGCTTGCCATTTCTTTTCACCTGAAAAACAATATCGCATATCTCCCACTATAACAAGGCTTATCATAGTCCCGAGCCAAACCCTAGACCATAAAGGCATCCCCCTAAAGCCAATAAATCTCTGATACCAAATGTAAATTGGGTTATGGTACCACCATGCTTGGAGTCCCAGGAGAGGAGGATACCGAAGGGGCATGATGATTAGACGTTTATGATCAGAATGGCGCAACATCAGTATGGTGGGTCCTTTATGAGATTATCTTGGGACCCTGTGATATCAATATTAGTCAGTCCAATAGCTGGCACAGAGATAGGATCCAATATTTTCTTTCATGCTATTGGATCCCTAGTAGAGAAGTGCTTTGAGGGGTTGATCAAGTTGTTACAGTATCGAGTTTCTCTACTTATTGGAAGTATTTAGGAGGTTTCTTGTGTTAATACCTTGTCGGATTACACATTGAGTGGAAGATGCTTCACATATCCCAAGGTGGTTTGGGACCCTGGTATCATTTTCAATTTCAGCCTGGTTCAGTCGATGGGGCATCTGGTTCTGATGGTATTTCTTTAGGACAAGCAATCTTTGGGAAGGGAGGACTATGATGTCTTCATTTTTTGATTTCTCTATTTTGTAGTTGGAGTTGACCTTCAGGGTTTATGCCAGCCTAACTAGAGAGTTAAATGGAGGTTAACAGTGGGCTCGTAGGGTTTGAGGGAATTGTATGAGGCCCATCCTATCCCATTTACCATATTTTATCATAGAGATCATTCTGCACAGTTCGTTCTTGGTTCCGTGGCATTTCGAAAATTCCCGTAATTTGGCTTATTATTGAGCATATAATTAAATACATTATTGGTGTTATTCATATCATATTATCTGAGAGAATACCTTGGTGTAATAACTCATTGGAATTGGGACAGAAAGATCTCAAGGTTGGGACGATGAGAAAGGGGCTTCTGACATCCGAAAATGTCTTAAATCCAATTAATCACTTTAGGACATTAAAAAGGGAATTAATTAACTGATTCTTTAATGTCATCGGAGAGGGAAATTAATATTTTTTTAAAAAGGTGACATTGAGTAATTGGAAAAAAGGTGCCTAAGTGACTACTGAATTAAAAAAGTCACTTTAACATATTAAAAGGGTAAAAAGGTCTCAAAAGTATCAATGAGGGAATAAAAGGAGAATGAGGGGCACCCTCTCTCATTATGCATATTGTTAATTTCTAAAATGAAGTTGAGAGAACTCTTGTGGCTTTCGATCTTAGGAAGAAAACTCTAGAGAGTTTGGAAAATTGGTTTCGATGGTGGGACTATCCACCCTTACTAGTCGAAAGAAGGAGATCACACAGATTTCTTCATTGTGCTTCATTTGCAACTAAGTTTATCTTCTTGTCATTGGGATTTCTTGCTAGTGGCAAAGTTCTTTTATTGCAGTCGCGTTATTTTGTTTAGCAACAGAGTCTTGTCATGTGTGGGTCAAATCTTTGTTGAGGAGACCAATTTTATCAAGGAGAACAGAGTTAGTGGGACACTGGCTGAGTTTTATACCAACATGTGTGCATTTCTTGAATCTGGGTAGTATATTTACTTGTTGGTCGAACCTTTACATTTGTTGGTTGCGTACATTGCAATAGGGCCGAGTTAACTCTGTTTGAGTAGTGAATCCTAGTGTGGGGGTTGATTCATCTACCAATGGGTCGAGAACATCCTTGTTGGTTAAGTTGAGTGTTGTGGGTCTGCATTTTTGCTTTTTGGGTGCATTAGGACTTTGATGGGTTGAAATAAGCTGGTACATGTCTGATATCTCCATTTTTTAGACCAATTTTGGATGCAACAGAGCCTTAGTATTGGTGGGAATTATTTTTTGAAGTTGTAGGGCGGATTTTGGGCCATTTACAACCTTATTCATTACAAAATTTCACAAAGGAAACCCATAACAACTATATATTAGGTTCCTTAGTTTTTTGTGTGTTGTGTGTTGGGTATTTCCTAATGTACTTCATCTAGCTTGAATAATTGAATGAAGAAAATATATTTGACTTTGTATTGTTGTTCCATTGACAAATCATAGGAGAATTCAACTTTGCTTATAAACTGTTGGAAAACAATTGTATACAAATTGTTTGTTGAAATGTTTGAACAACAAAACTAAGAAAAAACCTCAAAAAACTTAGTGGGGATATTACATAGGAATACTTCAAAATGAATACACTACACCAAAAAACTCAACCACGCAATTAATTAAATGTAATAGACAACGATATTTACCTTGGAGAAACTTGAAGTAAAAATTCTAACAAGGAATGGCTATAGTAAATCTTTATTTTTTGGCAATTGCAAAAAATACAATGGTGTCTAGCTCTTTGAAACATCTAACAAATTACATGGTAGGAATTTACTCAACATTCCTTCACTATTATGCCAAATAACCCCTTCTTAGTCATTGTGTATAGGTTTATAGGTAGTACTAGCTTTACTGGGAGTAACTGGAAGGCCAAGTCTGCTCGTCTCTTTAGATCCCCATTCGTAGTGTTCTTTCTCCCTAATTTTGTCTTCTTGTTGGCCGTGTTCCTCTTTAGGGTTAATTTTACTTGTTGTCCCTTTGATTTTAGCATTTACATTGGCAATGTGTCACTTTGTAGGCGAGTGGTAGTTGATTGAGATAATGTGGGGGAATTCACACTGTCAATTGCAACCTCATACATTTTCATCATCTTCTGTAGTCATGAGCTTTACTTCCATAGACAAAGTACTTCTAATTTTTTCAATTGCAATGTGTTGATTTGAGCCATAATCATTTGATATTTATTATGAATTCGTTTTAGATCACATTGGAACATGTCACAACATTAGCGATGCACATTTCTCTCAATAAACTCAAATTACGATTTGCACCTAAGATCACATTATGCATTCAATTATCCATTGTGCACCAGTTGTGAACATAGTGCACTAGATGATACACAGGTAATGGTTGAATGCATTATGTGTTCCTTATGACATCATTTTTTCAATCTTTTGTTTATGTGAGGCACCACTAATAATCAATCTTTTGTTTATGTAAGGCACCGCTAATAATCAATCTTTTGTTTTTATGTGAGGCACCACTAATAATCTATAGAGAAATTAATTAGGTGGAATCAACTCAGTGTTGAGCATTACATTTTGAGGTGCATAAATTAATTAGGTGGCATCAACTCAGTGGTGAGCATTATGGTTTGAGGTGCATATATTAATTCAGTGACATCAACTCAATGTGGGCATTATGGTTTGAGGTGCACTACTTTTACTAAAGAAGTTTTGATTGACTTTTGGATCTCCTACCCATTGGTATCCTCATGCATTTATTGTATGATAAAATTCTAAAGAAACATAAAATATGAAGAGTAATGATGAAGTGATTGTGACCACGTTAACATTATAGTCATAGTCTATGCCCACCTATAACAATAACACATTTGCATCAATAGTGGATGGTAAACGTCGATAGGGATCACCATCTGTCAACTGTACAAACATCTTTCATTCACCAGCCATACATATATCTCTAATCCCCTAATTAATAGTCAAACAACTAAATTATTGAATGGTGAACATTAAAAGAAAACACAACTATGAAATATATCTCCACTATTCAATCTTGCACCTTCCATCCTATTTCCAAAATAATAATATCTATGAATATAACCATTGTTTTGATGACTTTTCGATACACTTTAGCCATAGCCATGGCATCTTTGTGATAAATTTTCCCAAAATATGAAGAACAGTGGTGAAGTGGTCACGCACTAACATCATATTCTAAGTCTAGGCCCACCTCTAAGTTTGGAAATTATTTTGATCGATAGATTTACCACGAACATCCTTGTGATAAAATCAGGAAAGAAACATAATATCTTTAGAGTAATGGTGAAATGATCACAACTCAAGCTCACCTACAATCATTTTGATGAATTTTCGATCTTCTTTCCATTGGCATTTTTGTGATAAAATTTCTAACTTACAATAAATAATTTTTCTCTCTCACCCGCTGTTTCTTTCACCTCCCGCCAATATTCACTGCTAAGTGTAGCTGTCAAATTCAATTTCACCATTATTTTGATTTCTTTTCCATCTTGTGGTGGTCATCAACATCCTATCATCGACCATATCGATAACAAAACCTACCACCCATGTAAACTTGTCAACAACATGCACTCGCTTTAAATGTTTCCCCCGCAAACTTAGTGGTAGTGGTTTTGTGTATCCTCTCAACCAACACACCATCATGGCCTAGTGTACAACATCATCATCTATGGGAATGGATTTGTCAAAAGAATAGTCTATATATTTATTATTATTATTTTTAAACCAAAATCTATTCATTAAACAAGTGTTGTACTGTACTCAAGCATACAACAATTACATATAAAAGAATAGAGTCTTGCTCCAAAATTGAGTGTAATCGTAGACTATCTAAGTAAAACTCTAAAGCCTTTTCTATATAGGAATTCCAAATAGTTCTACATGTAACATGCTTTACATATTGTCTTGACAAAAAAAATTTCCTGTAATACATGTACCAGTCAAGGGGGTGCACTATCCTAAACTTCCCACCCATCTGCAGAGTGAGGGGAGGCAATTTCCTCTACTTCCATTGGGTTGTGTGCCTATCCAATTGTTTCCTTCCTATAGCAAATTCCTTGAGCCATGATTGTTGGAGGCAAGAGAAAATGAGTCTAATCATTGTGGGAGGACCTGTGCTCCAAGATGTTGGCACTTTGCCTCCAATGTATCAATCTTGTGCTTATGTTGTAGGAGAAGGTTCATTATATTGGAAACATTGGTAGTATTGGCATGCTCTAACTCAGTCATCCGTGAGGAAATGTGTAGGAAGGCACTATTGTTCTCTTGGATAATCTCTTCATGCCACTGAAGCAATTTTTTGACTTCCTTCCTATCTATGTTGTCCATAATTGTCTCACACAAAAAGTACATAGGAAAAATTAGACCATAGGATCCCCAATATGAAAGTTCCAATGTCAACCTTGAAAAACACAATTAGAAATGGATTAATGCTATTCTAGTAAATGAAAACATAGATGAAATTACCAACACTGGAGGTGTTCACCGAAGAAAGTGGTTAGAGAACCATGGGTTTCTTGGTTCGATCTTGTAGTGGCATCGACATCAAATACAATAATTCCCCCAAAGTTGGCACCCTTGCTCACTTGAAACCACTCACAATCCTGCTAAGTCCAGGCTAGAGCCATTGCCCTACCTCACCCAACACTCCACTTCAATCTCACAGAGCCCCAAGAGGAACCTTAACCACCATAAAATCACCACAGACAAGGAGAACCATCTCTTTGATTCTCCCACGTTTCAATATGGATACCAACCCTATACATTGAAAACCCTTGCTACTCCCAAGGCATAACAAGTGTGTGAGTTTCTCGGTGTGCCCGCCAACTGTCCCATATATCGTCATATTCATATAGATCATTGAATGCATTAAATAGATAGAGGGTGTCCACTATGGAATGGGGGTTCGACCATGTACCCCACTTTTTATACAAAAACCCAGGCTTAGGGAAGATGCCACCTTGGCCTAGTGGTTAGCAATTTCATTGAGTTTCCACTTAATGTGAAAGAAGGTGACCTTGTTGGAACTAACAAACAATTTGTGGATCCTTGCGATGAGAATGCTCAATGCATTGCTCCCCATCTCTGTATTTCCCACCATGGCTCTAATCACCAACATCGAGTCTCCTAATACAATTATAGTTTTAAGTCTCTCTTTTTGTTTCCCNATTATTTTTCTAATACAATCTATATCATAGCCTTGTTTTTGATGATGTACATCTAATGAGAGTTTTTTTACTTGTTTATTGATTCACACTCATATGAAGGATCAAATTCATCACTATGATCAACCACAGGGTAACGCTTCAATTGTCGAAGATCATTGAACCACCCACTAAAATTCTCTGATTCAAGAGAGTTCTAGTGGGTCCCCCCTTATAAATATTTTTTTCAAGGTCTTGTGCCACTACATTATCAATTTGATATTAACATAGGAAACTATTATTTTTCTAATACAATCTATATCATAGCCTTGTTTTTGATGATGTACATCTAATGAGAGTTTTTTTACTTGTTTATTGATTCACACTCATATGAAGGATCAAATTCATCACTATGATCAACCACAGGGTAACGCTTCAATTGTCGAAGATCATTGAACACCACCAAATTGATGCCCTCCTAGAAGATAGTCTTCGAAAGAAAATATAAGACTAATCCAATTTATATTTCGACAGAACCTTTTCGATAGTAATATCGGAAAGAGTTATGTTGGGATCGTTTATGGTGGACAACGTTTTCATGTTGATTAAATCAAAATCCGATGAGACTCATCCCAATAGCCTTTTCCTTCAGAATGCATACATTCATGATAAGTCTTTAAGTGATCATTTTACTTATGTGTTAGCTGGTTATTGGTTGAGGAATATTGTTTGAGTAATTTAAGTTAACGCATGTGTAGGTCCACTATAGAGATAACCTTAGCATGTAGTTTCATGCATCCCCAACCCCGTCGGTTGGTCGTGTGACATGAAAAAATCTTTTCTTACCACCTTATCTTGATAGGATTACCAATTCTTGGAACTCTTGATCAAGACGGTTCTATTACAAGATTATAACATGCCTATTCCCATGTTGGGTCATGCCACACCAATCATCCAACCTCTGTCATGGATGAATGAATATAAATTCTTGTTACTTTGATCATTTATTAACTCTATGATGAATACGTCACTAGTAAAATCCAAGAGAATTACTATAATCTTGAATTTTAATCACCCAACGACCAACATGTTGAGTCATGAAAATAACAAGACTCCTCTCAAGTCTTTAGGTTGATCTCTGATAATATTTAATAGATAAAGAAACATGCAAGAATAAAATACAGTTCATGCATTAACCAAGAAATAGTCTAACTTTTAAAAGAAATATATATCATGCCATGCACAACCATAACCAACAAGCATGCACACTAAAGATTCATATATCAGAGATGATAATCAATATACAATGGAATTAAAGATATAAGAAGAGAAACACATAACAAAGAGATAGATTATCTTAAATATAACAATCACCAATTGACTGCAGATCAAGGATATTCCACCCAACCATAGACACTATTGTTCCAAGTCTCAATAGGAGGTCACCCCCGAACTAGGGCTATGAATCCACAAGGACAAGTTCCAAGGCGACACTCGACTTCCCAAACTAGTCAACACTCAAGCTCTCACAGGTTTCTCAAGACACACATCAATCCAAAGTACACCATCCCTCTTCTTTCCAGCCTGCACAACCCAAGAGAATGGGTCCCCTTCTATTCCATGTAGTCCCTCAAGTTGTCCATCTCCTTCCATGGCTCCAATGCTTTTGCACAAGAATCTCCATGTTGGGACTCTTAGGACTTGCAACTATTATCAATTCTAATTCATGCCACTGCCTCTCAAGCATACATGAATTACTCTATGGCTGGAATACACCAACAACTTTCTACATCCATCAACCATGGCTTCATTCCCCTACCGCTCATTCTCATGTTCCCACAAAGATTTATACCCACCTCAAATCCCCCAAAGATGGGTTTATATATTTTCTTGGAATCAAGAACCACATGGCATTTTCCTTAAGAAGATACTATAACTAATTCTTTCTCTCAATAAAATTTCCAAGATGGGTAAAATAAAATATAATATAAATACTTCGCTCTTTTATCTCCCTTTCTCGTGGAATCATATCCCCCTATCTCTTGTCCTTGTATGTCTTGTAGCCAGTGATGGATTTTATTAATGAAAGGTTCAAAGTATTACATTTTCTAGTCTCTTTGGACTATCAAATTTATAGGCACTTTGGCCTAAACATACTAGGTCAACAGCCTAAGTATCATATGTACAAAATTATTATTAATTATCGGCTCAAAACTAGGGTATTACATTCCCCACCCTCTTATTTTGGCACTGTTCTCAGTGCATATACAATACAAAAATAAAAAATAAAAAATTCTTCAAAAATTCACAATTACTCTGCCCGCATGACATATTCATTCTTCCAAGTAGCATCTTCAAGATTGTAGAAGGTCCATTGAAATTTTATCAGTTCTATGGCTTGATTCCAGAGCATTTTGACCTTTTTATCCACTATGTGCACCCACTGGTCCTGAAAATATCCTTCTAGCTCTACTTGAATCAAAATCCAATCAATACCATGGTTAGGATCATGTACATACTTTTTCAGCAAAGTGACATGAAATACATTATTCACATTCATGGAAGCATGAAATGCAAGTATGTATGCAACTGGCCCTATTCTGTCTAATATCTCCAATGGACCACAAAATCTGGCTGTTAGTTTTGTACAACTTCCCAATTTCAATGAGCTCTTCTTGGGCTTCACTTTCAAAAGAACATTCTCTCCCACTTTAAATTCTCTAGCTGCCATGTTCTTATATGCATAACTTTTCTGTCTATCTTGTGCTACCTTCAAATTCTTCTTAATCTTAACCATGTAGTCTTCCATATCCTTGAGCAATTCTGGCCAAAGTAATTCTCTGTCTCTTGGGTTGTCCAAACTCACTAGAGTATTGCATTTCTGTTGGATGTAGGCCTATTTTAAGAAGACATGCTATTTTGGGAGCAGGCCTATTTTTGGAGAAGAATAGATGGCAGGAAAGCAACATGCAAGAGGAAAATCAACATGCAAGAGGATAAACAACATGCAAGAAGAGGAGCAACATGGCGAGAAGGTAGGAAAGCCTAACCATGATAGGGTAGGGTTTTTGACAAAGATTGTAATGGCTATAAGCCAGTAGAGTGGTATAAATAAATACCTAGGAGGTCAAGGTTAGGGGTTGGTGAAGGGTTGGTTCAACTTATGTTGATGAGTTGATGATGATAATTATGATTGTAATAATGTTGTAGAAGAGTCAAGTAAGCTAGATTTTGAGGGTTAGGTCACAGTGTTACAAGGGAAAAACTCTCTATGGCCAAGGGTAAACCACAACAGACAAGTATGACTGCAGAAATCAACTCAATTCCAACATATGCTATATATACTAATGTGCGATACAAGAAAGAGGCCTACCTCGATCCAACGTTTGATGAAGTTCCATTGTTGAGCACTTTGACCCAAAGCTTTATACCTGCAAGAAGTTCTCAACAAACAAGCAAAGCAAGTATATAGTGATGATATAAAAGGGGTTATCACATCAGATAGCATAATCCATTAATAAACATTACAAACATGCCCATGGATAATAATCATATATTTGCAAGATACCAATAGGACGAGAAAGGAGTATTTCTATTAATAATTGATCAGCAGAAGTGTCAACATTAAAGACTTCTGTGTCGGCACGGTTCGAAACCAAGAAACCAAGTTCCTTCCAACTGGGTCTCCACCACTTCAATCCTCCACCAAAGGGAAGCTCATAGGAAATAAGCAATGAGGTCCTCTCAACAATAAGGGAAGAGCTTGGGGGCTGAACACTGTGTTCAGACTTGAGGGACAAAAGGATGCAGACTCAATATGAAGTAATTTCTCCAGAGTAACTTTGCTCTCAAAGTTGAATGCTTTCTCTCCCTTTTCCATAGTTCGAAATTGTGCTCTTATATCCTTCATAATGCAACTGAAGGGCCGAGTCAGAAGATTTCTAGTATATGGAAGGCCAAGGATCATAGATCTTCTGTCATGACATGGAAACCTGACCTCATTTTGTATTTTCTGGCACAAATCCTAATATACGCGAGTTGTAGTGGAGCAACAAGCGTATACACATCTTGCATAGTAGTTAGGGAGCGTATATGTGGAAAGATGTATATTTTTATCTCTGGATTCATCAAAAAGGGATGATAAGTCTTCATAGGGAAATGGAAAAAGGCCCTCTGTGCAAGATAGCAATGGTGAGGCAAATCTTTCTATAACACACAGGATGAGGAGCCTGGTGTGATCTATTCCACCTCATGGAGGTTCTTTAACCTCATCATGATTGTATGATTGAATATGTAATGCGCACAGTGCCAGATTTTGTAGCAGACTAAATAAAAGAGGAGAGAATCCAAATCTTTGTGAACGTAGCCCAAGAGGGGGTGAACCATGGTAAAACTTGTGTTTTATGTGATGTTTCTTGAATGTTTACTTTATGTCAATGATTAGTTTATAAAAAAATAATCAACTAGATGTATTAGCATGCATCCATAAGGCTAAGGATGAATGAATATGATCCAGGTGGATATCGGGGGCCACCCACCTTTTCCAAATGGCTCAAAACAGTTTTCTGGCCATTTTGGCAACTTACTATTTTTAGCAGGTTTTCGCTTCCGGGGCCATTTTGAGGGCCTAAATGAAGGTTTTCCGAGATCAAGGTTCTCAATGATAGCCGAAGGCATGATTGAGGCCCCAAAATGAATCTCCTCGACGATACCTTTCCAACGAGCTATCACACGCCTAAAACGAAGATCGTATGCAAAAGTTACGACCCCGGGAAGTTGATGCACCAACTTACCCAAACGGGGCC
>JASDQU010014478.1:208709-229867 GCA_032191745.1 Picea mariana
CTAGCGAGTCTTTCACTCTGTATTTTTACAGTCTCTGTACATTTATTTCATTAATAGAAATCGTGTATTACTGTATCTCTGTGTTTATGGTTGCATCTCTGATATATTTCTGTTATATTACTGGATATACGCGATATCTCTGTGCATTTCTTTATTATATCTCCGCTCTCATTTCATGCCGAAAATAATCCGGATCAGAATATTAGAAGTACTTAAATCATTAGTAGAATTAATGCATGAAGAAGGAAGAACCACCTCACAGATCCTCACTCATTCCTAGACTACAAACACCTGAGTATTTCAACCACCCATAAATCTATCTCGGGTGAGACTACGCGGTGCAGTCTGTGTGCAGCGTTGCCTTCTGGTTTACTAGGAAGGCCGATAGTTTTAGAGGGTTTTGTTGGAAACCTGTTGAGATCTGAACTTGGGTCAGCCCAAGAAGTGAAAGAAAGATTCAACCAACAAATGGTTTCATTGCTGGCTAGAACTACATAGGATTGAGTGGATGGGATATGTGGAATAAATGAATGGAGAATGAAAGTATAGAATGGAATGTTCAAGCCATGGAATCCAACGAAGGTAGAGATTGAAAGATGGTTGAAAACAAAGGAACTTGAGTTTGAGCATAAGGATAACAAAAATCCTAAGTTAACATCGTGAAAATATCTAGACAAATACATGTTTAATGACTTACATGCGATATTTTTCTATGATTTCCTGCATTTGTTGCAAGAGTGGTTATTGAGGTTAAAATACAACCACCCTACAACTCGAATCAGACAGCTGGAGTGGAATCATGTGAAGATCATGCAGTTACAACAAGTTAATAACAAATTTACGTGCACAATAGATTTCTGGTTAGACAGTATTGTTGCAGGGTTTATCATTGAATTTGCAGTAGATACCGCGAAGTCTTACACCACAATAGAGAAAGATTTTCTAAAAGGAACCATAGGTAGGTACATCAGATTGATATATACTTTAATCAAGATTTTATCATATAAAAATAGTGTGATGACCATGGAATCAGACAGCTAAACTTCCCTGTGTGCATGGGGGAAGGGGGGAAGCACTGATAGGAGGTGGAAAAATGGAGGAAGAGATGGATAAAGGAAAGAAGAAGGAGGCCATGGGCTCAATCATGATGGAGGAAAACCACATAATGTAGATAATGGAAACAACTAGAAAGACACGCAATGGAGCACCCTACCAATATAAGATGAATAACAAGAAGAGAGACATAGCCGACAGAGAGGGCTTGGTAAGTGATTAAGAAGAGGTAGATGATCTTTGGGCTATGGAGCAGAATGAGGAAATCCTACATGCAACATATGAAAGGAAAACAGGAGGTCCAGGGTCAGGGAAAGAAGGCAAAAATCTAATCCAGATCACCATCAGTGTGGAACCTACAACCCCATGTGCGACTAATACACTAGAAAGAACACCAAAGTTTGTACCACCGAATTTTAGTTGAAGAAAAACAATAGGACAAGGATCCAGTCAAGGAGCATCAACTGGAGGAGCTAGTTCAAGAAGTAATAGTCAAATATATACATCGCGAGAAGGTAGTAGTTCAACACAGTTCAAAATGGTAGGACATGATTCCACAATCAGATTACCAGAATTTTAGGGAGAGGCATTAGAGGACCCTAAAAAGAACTTATTCATCTATGAGAATATTTTGGAAGCAAATCAGATCACAGATGAGGATACAAAAATCGTGCAGTTATCTATCACGCTAAGAGACCATGCACTGGAATGGTGCATGAGCCTAGATGTAAGAAGTCCACCAAGAGTAACAAGGAATATTTTAGACATGAAAAAACTACTGAAAATGAATTTCAGAAGCCTAGCTCAGAGGACCAGTATATGAATGAAATGATTGAAATCAGGAAAAAACTAGGTGAGTCTATTTGCAAGATTGATGAGAGGTTCAAATGTTTGAAAGGTAAGTTGAAGTATGCAATTACTAACATGCAACATAGGAACTTATTTTTGAACTCATTGTTACCACATTTGAAATACCCATTAACACAACATAAGTTCCAAACTCACACAGAGGCTTGGAAGGTAGCCTTACAACTGGAAGAGAACCAGTATTAGAAGACAAATCCACCAATATAGGAGATGGAGGAGGATCTAAAGAATCTAACATTTCAACTTAACTAGAATAAGGGCAAAGAGAAAAGATAAGCTATTTGATGCACCCTATGCAGGACAGAAGGACACCATAAGAACGAATGTCCAACTTTCACACAATATATGGAAACATGAGTACCAAACCCTTTGTCAAAAGGAGGACCATGGTGTGAGATAAAAAAAAAGCATTGGCATGATCCATATCATTGTCCAATGATGCAGAAGTATAAGACAGTACCCAAAATTTCATACTACAATTATTGCAAGTCAGTGGGTCATGATGATAAAGATTGTAGGACGATGGAACTGATGAGATAAATAAATTCATATACTTATAGGGTGCAAGTAGAAATGATGTCAGGATAATCCAAACATCATTTCAACCAGGTACCACCACCATACAATAATGCATAGCAACAATACAACACTATGAAGCCGCAATATGATAATGCACAACCAAAGTATAACCTCGCGCAGTATAACTAGGTACCTTAGTACATTGCACCACGAGGAGATCGAGGTGGATACAGAGGCTGAGGATGAGGTAGAGAAGGATTTGGATGAGGAATAGGTCCAGTAGTGTGCCACAACTTCCAACAACCATGACATTATGCAAGGGAGTGTCTAGTTCCACCAACGAGATGTATGTACTGTTGCGCAACAGACCATGACACAGAAGACTATCCAACACTCTTGGAAAAGATTTAAGAAAAAAGGAACCAGAACAACCAGAATGTCCAGTGGATTTCTTCAAAATCCGGGGACGATGGGAGAAACATCAATATAGTCACTCGAGGAGGAGCCAAGACAATAACTAACACAGTAAAACAAGATCTAGCACGACACCAATGGGTTAAGAAGAATACTGAGCCACAAAATCAGTTTGATGCACAAAAGGAAAAAGGAAACATTAAGGAGGCCAGACAAGAGTTTCTCAAGAAAAATGTTGCATCTACATTAGCCGCACAATAAAATCAAAACTCACCAATGTACGAGATGCCCTCCTCAATGGACCATACCAGTGAAGCACAACCTTTAGAGCAAGTAAGTAACATAAAAACAATTCTGCAATCCTGTGTTAAGTTATTGAAGGATCCATCATCTATTAAGATCTTACAAAATATTCTAGAAAAATGGAAAGCAGAGGTAGAAGGGAAATTAGAGCAGAAAACAGTCAATCATCTCCATACAAGAAGAAATACAAGAAGGGAATTCAGACTAAATGCTAATATTTGGGACTTCAACATGGGTGATATTATACTAGATTTAGGCTCTGAAGTAAATGTCTTACCTAAGAAGACATGGCAGTGTATGGGAGAACCCACACTAGGCTATTCACTTGTCCAGTTGAAATTATAAAATCAACATAGAGTGTTACCAATTGGAAGGATTAAAGGTGTGACAATAGATTTGGATGGCGTGCACACTATGGCAGATTTTGAAGTAATAGAGATACTATATGGCACAACACCTTACCCAACATTGCTTGGTTTTGATTGGGCATTTGATAAACAATCTATAATCAATCTAAAGACAATAAAAATGACTTTTGAATCAGACGAATATAGAGTCATTGCACCATTGGATCCTTCAAAAGGAGAAAAGTTTGTAGAGCCCACTTGCTTGGATCTGGAGGAAATGAAGTAGTTGTACAGAACCACCACACGAGAAGAGGATTATGTTAACCCAACTGCAGATGGGGTACTCAGCTGGAGAAGCATTACATCATGTGCTTCTGACTCAAACACAAGTTTGGAGAATTGACAATAACAATTACATGAAGTCTCCACAAGGAGATGTGCAAGAATAGACCGTGCAGTAAGATGGGTTGGTACAGAGATAAGAAAACCTCCTAGTTTCCATGCGTTAAATGACTTAGAGGAATTTTTGACAAAATATGAAGAGGAAGTACTAGAAAATCAGAGGCTCTTAGCCCTAAATATTGCAATCAAGGCCACACCTTCAAGATGGTGGGGTGTGCCCAAAGAAACAATTCAGGACTAGTATCAATGTAAACGATTTTTGCACATTAGATTTGGCACAAAGCAGGGGAGAAATAAAATGCCAAGGTATGATGGGAAAGGAGCACCAGTGGAACACTTGGAGAAGTGCAAGACACAGTGGAAGATGACACCACCAGAGGAATGGACTCATCATTTTATCCATACATTGGAAGGAATCCCAGGGAATTGGTACATAGACCAGCATATGCGCAGAGGCACTACAAAATAGACATGATTTACAACGGAGTTTTGTAGTAACGTTCTCATTTGAACATGAGAACCTTGACATTGATTCAAAACTAAATTTGATACAAGGAATGATACTTATTGATGTTCCAGAGGTTGAAATCATGACAAAATATCAACAACAGAATAGACAGACAATCAAAGATCTACTTTCATGCTATCATGTTGAAGAGGAAGAACTAGATGAAGATGAACTGCAACATTCTCTGGAATCAAAAGTATTTGCTAAACCAATCAAAGTTAAAAATGTCAACATTGGGATGAATGAAAATCCTAAAATGGAAAGTATTGGAGACTATTGGTATGAACAAATAGTAGAAAGAATAATAGAGTTACTGTGCAAATACAATGACCTGTTCCCAATGAACTTTATAGAGATGAAAAGCGTAACAGGGGAGTTACGTGAGATGAAGATACCATCAAACCTGAGGCTAGACCTGTCATGAAGAGACCCTATACACTAAATCCAGTATATAAGAAGAAAGTGAAAGAAGAAATTGACAGAATGTTGGAAGCTGGTATCATAGAACCAGTAGAGGAATCTGAATGGATAAGCCCTATGGTAGTCCAAGAAAATAAACAAGGGGGATAAGGGTGTAGATCTGAGGAAACTTAATGATGCTTGCTTACATGACCCTTTTCCCACCCCTTTTACAGATGAGGTCTTAGAGAATTTGGGAGGCTAGGAAGAATATTCATTGACAGATGGATTCTCAGGTTACCATAAGCTCAAAATATCTCCAGAGGACAGGTTTAAGACTACTTTTTTCTACAGAATGGGGATCCTACCAATATACAATCATACCATTTGGGCTGAAGAATGCACCAACCATATTTTCAAGAGTAGTCATAGTTGCTTTTAAGGAATCCATACATCAATTTATAGAAGTATATTTGGATGACTTGACCATATATAGTCTATTAAAGGACCATGTAGAAGTGTTAAGACTAATGTTGGAAAGATGTAGGCAGTGTCAGATATCATTAAACATCAAGAAATGCATCTTTGGTACACCTTTTGGAATATTGTTGGGATATATAGTGTGTAAACAAGGTTTACTAGTGGATCATGCTAAGATTGCAGTCATTGTAAATTTACCACCACCAAAGTCAATGTGCCATTTGAGAGAAACACTAGGACATATAGGCTATTACAGTAAATTTATAAAGGGGTATGCACAGATTACTGAACCAATGGAAAAATTGTTAAAGAAGGACACCTGATTTCAGTGGAATGAGGAATGTCAACAAGGATTGGACACCTTAAAATAAAATATGTGCACAACACCTATCCTAGTATTCTCACATTGGAAAAAGACATTTCATGTGCATGTAGATGCATCAACCATAGCACTTGGAGAAATTTTGGCATAACCAGGAGAAGGGGACTTAGACCATCCTATATCCTTTGCAAGAAAAAAATTGTCAGAATCAGAGAAAAATTACAACACCATAGAAAGATAAGGCCTATCCATGGTATATGCAATTCATAAGTTCAGGCACTACTTACTAGGTAAACACTTTAAAATGTTCACAGAACATCCTACCCTCAAATATCTAATCAATAAGCCAGTGTTGGGGGGAAGAATTTGTAGATGGATATTGTTGTTTCAAGAATTTTATTTCGAAGTGATAGTCAAACCAGGGAAGTTAAATGTAGGACATGATCACCTGTCAAGGGTAACCAATGGAGAAGAACCTACTAACTTGGAAGACAACTTCCCTCATGCACAATTATTTTCAATACAGGTCATTGATGAAGACTTTGTTGATATTATTGAATACTTAAGCACAGGGGTTGTGCCACAAGACTTTAGCACTGTACAGAAGAAAAATATGTTGGTGAGAGCTACAAACTATCAACTTATTGCAATACATGTATACAATATGGGCTCAGATAGCATTTTGAGCGGGTGTGTATTAGAACATGAAAGACCTAGAATTTTGGCAGAAACTCATGAAGGTATAGATGGAGGACACTATGCAGGAAAATATACTACGCAGAAGGTATTGCACGTAGGATTATGGTGTCCAAAATTCCATAAAGATGCCAAGAAACATTTCCAGATATGTGATTTCAGTCAGAGGGTTGGAAAACCCAATATAAGGGATGAGATGCCTCTAAGACCACAAGTGAATTTGAAAGTATTTGAAAAATGGGCAATAGACTTTGTTGGACCAATCAATCCACCTGCAAAAAGGTCAGGTGATAGATATATCATTACTACCACTGAATACTTAAAAAGGTGGGAAAAACCAACACTAGTCAAGGACTATAGCACAAAGACAACAACACACTTCTTGCTTGAGAAAGTTCTCACTAGATTTAGATGTCCAGGGATTTTGATGAGTGACCAAGGCACTAATTTTATCAATGATACCATCAGGGCTATGAATTAGGAGTTTGAGATCTATCACCAAAAGAGTACACCATACCATCCTCAGGAAAATGGAACAATAGAAGCTTTCAATAAGATTTTGGAAAATTCCTTGACTAAGATTAGAATGCATTGTCTAGAATGAAGTTTAGAATGCATTGTCTAGGGCCATATGAAGTTAAGACTGTCACAGACGGGGGATCTGTGTAGCTAAAATATTTGGGAGGAATAAAAATGAAAGGAATGATCAACAGTAGTCGACTAAAACTATACAGGGATAGTCGACCTACTAACCCTTAAAAGTTACAACATAGTAAGAAAGGCATGTATATAGTGTACTATAGTAGACATTAGGAAATAAAAAATGTAAAAATAAAGACAAAATTATAAAAATAAGAGAAAGGAAAAAAAAAAGTAGTAGAAAAGAAAGGAAATACAAAATACTGGGAAATACCATGCGCAACGGATAGTGGAATCAACGTGACAAAAATAAAAAGTGATCACGCACATCATGTGGTGGATATTAAGAAAACACCGTGCATTATAGGAAGTTCACAACATAAATGTATGACGCATTGAAAAAATGATGCACACTAGAAAAGGGGCCAACGGTTGGAAAAGCAAAAGCCGGTCGTCAAGGTAAAAATACACGAATTGGGAATTTATGAAATTGAACGAAGCATACTCGACAAGATTCAACGCATTAATATCAACAAAAGAATCTTCTCCAAGAAGATTCAGGGAACTTATGATGCCCTATATAAAGTGAAAATGTGGGCCAAACAAGACTTATTGTGCATTTGCAAACCTGCGAAGCTAATGAGCACGAAGACGAGAGGCGAACAAGCTATTACTGAGATCGAAGTAGACGAAGCTCAATCGGGAAAGAAATAATTACCCATGATGGCACCTCCAAAGGTCGGTGCATCAAGACAAACAACACAAAAAACACACAGTAGTCTCAGGTCACCACAGCAAATCGTAGAGGCAGAACAAGAATTTACACAGAGAGAGGGAATCATCGATGTCGATGCAATGAATTCGCCGCAAGTTGAACGGGTGAGTGTCACAGTAGTAGAGGAAGAAGGGTGGGCCCTGATGTTGGCTGGGATGGATATAGACTCGTGTGCCAATGCGCAGGGCCATGACCCATTAGCCACAGGGAATCCAAAACAACCTTCCAGGGCTGAAGCAACCCACAAAACGAATGGTGGAGACAATGAAAGGACATATTATGAAAGGCTAAGACCACAACCTATGGTGGGGTCCACACAAAAGGAGGAAGTAGAGATCAAAGATATCACAATGCAACCAGAGTTGGGAGGGGAAGATAGGGAACCAGAGGATGGGACCACTAGTGCATCGGTAAAGAGAAAGGGAAAGAAACCCATCATGCGGTCCCCACGCAAGAAACACGGTGCCTCGATCATGTTACCACGCATTCCAGAGGGGGTGCAGGCCACACCAAATCTATTGGGTTGCATCGAAAGGATAATATACGTAGACCACAAAGTATCTGACACCAAAAAATTCCCATAATTAGTGCAATAAGTTTATATGGAGAGCTTGGGCACAGGGCCATTTGGAGATCCAATACTGCAGCCAAAGCAATGGGCAACAGGCCTGGAAAACACAGGGATCTTGAACTTGTTAGAGATTCCCCACTTCAGCAAGGGGAGAGAGGTGAACAACTACATCAAGTAGTTGATGGCGGTCCTCCATGGAGGATTTTGCGGTTAGAAGAACTGGTCTCAATCGACGTAGAGCTCATTACATTCATCACAGGCCTACCATCAAATGGCGAGAATCCCACACAATACTTAGATGATAAAACAAAATAAAAGGCTCTCGCAGAAGAGATGAAGAACACGTATGGGATAGAAAGAGGCTCACATAGAATAATTATAAAATGGATCAGTGATGCAGCCACCAGGATGACCACAAAATTAATGGCACGCAAGCCACTTCGCAAATGCCGCAAGGAGGAGGTCTTGGTAGGGGTTGTCACAGCAGGAACACAGTGCACAAATGACACCATGCTCAGTTGGGCCCCATATTTACTCAATCTATTCCTAGACGACTGCAAGGATGCATAGGACTTGGGAACATAGTCCATTACTCTTGAATGATAATTTTGATAACATTAATTGGATGGAAAGAGCCTCTCTACTCATATTTATGCGATAGAGTATGTTGTTGTCATGCATCATGGTACACGTCGATGGGAAACACTTCAGATGCCAAGCGAAGAAGTGACAATACCAACACTTTTGCTCGGTACCTCAGTGACATACAAGACAACATAGCCAACATATGGAGGATAACTCCGGAAGTCCTCATGTAGTTGTTGGGCCCGTGATATGGTTAATTTAATGATGATGATTAGATCCTTTTTGGCCAATATTGTATATGTATTTTCCTATTTTGAGAATTTTTGGAGTATTTTTGTGTTGAATCATCGTGGTTCATACCAGGTATGTATGATTGATGTTTTATGATGGTTTTCAGTATAATTCAACATGTTTTAATGATAAAAAGAAGCTAATTCATGTTTTGTGTGTCGTAGGGAAAAATCGCAGGTCATTTTTGCATCTGACACTCTGTCCAGTACTCCATCCAGCACTCCGTCCGGTACTCCATCCGGCACTCCATCCAGCACTAAAACCATGGGTGATTTGTCGGTTATCATATCAGCGTCTAGCAATGGGAGAATTAGAGACATGGTTTTTCTTTGTGCTCATGGCCTCCAACTACTGAGCTTCTGACAACTCGGATTGGGTTGTTATACTGGGCATTTATTGGCTCACCTTGTTTCTATAACCAACCGACGATTAAGGCACATTAAATGCGATTTATTGTTTTTAGAGGAGGTCGACCCTTCCAGTGGTCGACCTCTCAACTTGTAAACTCTATAAATACCACATCAGTGGTCAGACAAATAGTTAGGAGAGAAAAAGGATAGTTAAGCTATGTTTTGCCATTTTCAAGACATTTTCTCTAAAACTGTGTTTTTAATTTTAATGTTGAAATCATGTTGCTTAAGCTCGTGATCCATCGTTGAGGAGTAGCCACGAACTACTGGGGGGGCCACTAGTGGTTTGGGTGAATATTTAGTCAATTAGATTATGAATTCATATAGCGTAATCGCCATTTCTTTTATTTCCTATACATGAGTTTTATTGTGTTTATTTACTGTATAAATTGTTGTTTATAATTTAATTGCTTCAGTTTAGTTTTGCAGGTTATTATGAAGGCTAGTGTTGATATGCAATGAATTTTTAATTAGTATGAAACAACTTGCAAGTTTAGATACTAACCTCTGTGTGTAATTAGATGATATTTAAAATTTCTATATGTTGAAATAGAGTTTAAAAACGGAGTTAAAACATAGTATTTAGTTCATGGTTTCTTTGGCAAGTTTCGGTGGATGGATAGTTGTTAGTTTTAGTTTTCATTTCCAGTTTGCTTATCTAATTGCTATTTAGTTTGCTTATCTAGTTGTTATTTATTTTTATTATTTATTTTCTTGTCATATGCTGAAATAGAAATAGGATTTGATTTATGTTTTATGAGTATTTCCCTTTTGCAATTTAAATTGTTAAAATAGGACTAGTTTAATTTACTTTATGTAATTTCCATTCTAGATCTAGGTTGCAATTTTAATTCTAAGTTTGATTATTGAATTTAGTTTTCAGTTATGAATCTCTAAGTAGTATGAATTTGCTTACACTAGCATAGAATGCGTTTGAATTTAATAGAATAGTGTTTCCATATTGTTGATGATTAATGCATGAATTAAAGAGTCACATGGATATGCAGGGTAGTTGATGTTTTTTCTATAATGGCTAAGTTCTCACTAGATTTCCTAATTCATACCTTTCACTTTTGTATAGAAGTTAATATTGAGTTTATCCCTCTTGAGTTATCATTAATTTTTAAATGCCATCGTGATATCATAAGACACTAGAGACATAACCATCAACACTATATTTGAGTTTTCTTGCTTTTATAGATTAGAGAATAGTTTCCTTGCTTTTGTAGATTAGAGAATACTCTTCTTGCTTTGGTAGATTAAAGAATAGTTTTCTTATCGTAGATTAAAGAGTAGTTGTTGATTACTTTTATTGTCATGATGCTTTGAATTTAGTAGATTAGGATTTCCTTTCATAAATTAGAAGTAATTATGAAGTTTAATTTAAGAATAGAGTTCACTTGCTTATTAGTTTGATAAGTTGCTTATTGAGTAATTTTGATTAGTTTACTTGTTGTAAAAGTTACCATAGGTTAGTTAGTTGATTGCTTGCTTGTTTACTTGCTTTGATAGGGCAGTTTCTTGCTTGTTTATTTGATTTAATAGGGTAGTTGCTTGCTTGTTTATTTACTTACTTGTTGTTGCTTATTGAATTTGAGTAGGTTAATTAAAGTATTTTGTTGTTGTTATTGCTCATTAGATAGATTAATTAGATAGTTTTCTTTTGCTTATTGTCATGATTAAGTTAATTTTCTTTAAGTAGGGTTTTCATTTTCTTTCTTAGAACAATCCATCGATCCTTTGTTCAAAATTTACTTAGGATAAATAGTTTAAGTTTCTTGATAGGGTTTGATCATTAATAGCCTTTGCTTGAATAGATTAGCTCTCAGATAGCCCATTTCCTTAGACTATACTACCTCTAGCCTTTTTTCCTTGGCACATATAGTGATACAAATCTAAGTTTACTTACCCTGGGTTGACAATTTAATTGAGGGTTTGTAGTGTTTTTTAGTGCATATAGAATGCCCATCATTTTTGGCGCCATTGCTGGGGAGTTGTCTCAAGGTAGGAAATAGTTAGGAAATAGATCCCTTCTAAACCTTTGCATTAGTTTGGTGGTGGGGGAACTTTAATATGAGAGGTAAGAACCTGTGCATCTTCTATAGCAGGTTCCCCCAAACCCAATGGTAGTTTTTATTTTTGTTTTTGTTTTCTTTCATGAACAAACCTAGAGATCCAAAAGGTAGATACATTAAATCTAAATCAGATCTTTCAACCAAGATTTCTTCTGATCATTTTGGGGGGAGCAACATTTCACTCATAAATTCCACAGACTGATACCGGAAAACAGGAACTAACTCAACCCAAAGAGATAAAGTAGTCTTTGAAGAGACTAACACAAGGAGCACTATAGAACAAAAAATTGAAGCATCAGTAATAGTGGGACAAGAGACAAGACCACTCGATCTTTCCACAGAACCAAAAAATACAAACTTTGTTTTCTTACCACCATCAGGAGATCCTAACTTTGAAGACATCATAGACCCTAAACAAGTGAATACCTTGTTTGGTAGTTCAACCAACATAATTGTCTCTCAAATTGACACAAAACAATTTGGCACCAATAACCTCAACCAGCTCGAGTAGAGTCCCAGACACCCAAGCAGTAGGAAGACCTTCCCATCAGAGGGATACCTTGTTCTCTTCAAGAATAAAACCACTTAAGTAATATATTTTTGGAAACCAAACTAGTATGGATGATCGGGAGGATCAAAACAATGTAATACATGAGGAGGAAGAAGAAGCTGGAAACCAAACCGAAACTACCTTTGGGTTTCCAATTTTGGACACCACCCCAAATGTCAATATGAAAAATATTCATTGCTCAACACTGCCCACCTTTTATGGTAAAAGTAGTGAAGATCCAGATACCTTCCTATTTGAGTTCGACATCTTGTGTAGGAGCTAAAACTACTTACAAGATGCCCAGAAACTAAAACTCTTTCCTACCACCCTCAAGGACTCTACACTAAGATGGTTCATGGGGCTGGGAGAATCCAGTATTAGGTCTTGGGAAGCCATGAAAGATATATTTCTTAAAAAGTACCAAGACTACTGCAAGACCAAAGAATCTCTTAACCATGTTTTCAAAATCCAACAATTAGAAGACGAGAATCTTGAGGACTATATGGAACAGTTTGCATACATCTCCCAGAAGTCAAAATACCATGACCTCCCAGAGGATGCAATTAGGGCTCTTTTCCTTAAGGGAATTTCAGAATAATACTTAGAGATTCTTAACTTGATGGCATCAGGTGACATCTCTCATAAACCATTTACTAAAATATGTGAAATGTGTAAGAATTACTCAAGGAGTAGAGATAAAACAGGAAAGAACATTCGAAACCCTTATAATAGAAACTTAAAACCAGTTAGTTCAGGTGGCATCACAAGAGCAGAGATAGGGAACTTTTTAGAGAACTTCAAGACAAATATCTTAAGCACAATAGGTTCCCAGTTGGACACCCTCAAAATTAAAAAGAAGTAGGAGGAGGAAAATGCAACAATGAGCATATATTGCTCAAGATGCAGGAGGAAGTATTCCTCAAGGGAATGCCCATTAGATAACATTTCAATTTGTGGCTTCTGCACAGAGGACCACTCAATTGAAAAATGTCCATCATTTCCTGGTTTGTTAGCCATCTATAGAAGTGGGGATCCTGGGGAGTCCTCTTATGCACCTAGGAGGCCATGGCAGCCTAGGAACCAACCCACATACCCAGATCCACAATCTCAAGTTCCACCCTATTATCAACAACCACAACAGTGGAACTCACCAAGTTGGAAAAACTGGTCTACATAGTACCAACATCCTTGGCTTCAAGGATGGAGAGGAGGGCATAACCAAGGTAACCCTCAAGCTCCATCTGTCGCTATGTTCAACCATCCTTACCCTCAGTTTCCAATGAACACTCCGCAACTTCTGCCAGGTTTTGTTCCACCACCTTTACCTCCTATTCCACAACAACAACCGCTACAATATCAGAATGCAAGCTCCCCAAGACCAACATTATTACTGGTACAACCAATTCCCAATCCCAATAATAAACCCACTCAACCTCTTCACAATGTTGAGATGTAGGCCTTCCTAACATATGTTATTACTCCTGTTCCATTACAAGAGATTCAACTGAGGTTGGGAAAAGTTCTGGACAGGCAGATACCTTCAATAGTCATCCAGGAAGAAGAATTTAAGGAAACCCCCAAACAACCCACGGATGACACTAGGTGGGAAGATGTTATTACTCCTAAGGACCAAGAACCCAAGCTTCCCCAAAATGAACCTTCACAAATTACAAAGGCCCCTCCTTATCTAGAAAGATTAGTAATCGAGAAACCTACCACCTGAACGAAATTTGACATCTTGAATGAATTGAAGAATATTTGTGTCAAGACTCCCTTACTTCAATCCATTAAGGATATTCCAATATACAATAAGGTAGTCAAAGAATTGCGTATTAAAAATCTAGGAAGGAAGCAGAAGGACCCTCCTACAATACGTTTGATAGGAGAACTTTCTGAGTACATATTAGAGCAACCTAAGATAGAAAAATATGGGAACCTAGGAAACCTCGTAGTGACCATAACTATTAATGAGGTTTCCATTGGGAACACTCTCATAGACCTAGGTGTAGCCATCAATGTAATGATCGCTACTACCTTGGAGAAATTACAGTTAAAACCTCTTCTTAGACCTACCCCAACCATTTTGGAATTAGTAGATAAGACTAGGGTTATACCTGAAAGAATTTTGGATGATATCATAGTTACTTTAGCCTCATGGGAGTACCCAATAGACTTTCTTGTCATTCAATCAAAGGATCCTACCAAAGGCCATCCCATCATTTTGGTAAGACCTTGGTTAGCCACAACCAATGCATTTATTGGCTGTAGAGAGGGAGAAAAGACCATCTCAAATGGACTTTCTATCCAAAAACTCACCATATACCCTCCATCTCAACCTATAATGGAGAATCTATGGTGGATTGAATGTCCATACAAGAATGAGGACTGGGAAGAACATGTATTTCCAAGTGAACATGCATGGGCACTTCAGGAACACACAACGAAAAATGTGCTAAACCAGTTCATTTCTACTATCACGTGTGTTGATTTTCCACAATATTTCCCCAAATTTGAGTACATGTTTGGTGAATAATTTCAAGAACAATTGGACCCATCCATTTTGTCTTCGACATGTTTTATCTTCGATATAGATGAGTCTACCATGTATTATACCATTCCATATGAGATTAGCCCAGGAAAATTTCTACATATAAACTCTAGGCTAGATGTAGACCAACAAAAATAGTTAGTAAGTATCCTTAAAGAACAATCAGGAGAATTCACCTAGGAAGACACTGACATGAAGGGTATACACCCTGACACATGCATCCATCACATATATACCCAGGGGGAAGTAACACATGTTAGGCAACCCCAGAGAAGGATGAACCCAACACTCAAGGATATAGTAAAACAGGAGATCCAAAAGTTATTAAATGTTGTATTTATTTATCCCATCTCCGACAGTAAGTGGGTATCCCTGCTTGTAGTGGTTCCAAAGAAAGTGACCGGGAAATGAAGAATTTGTGTTGATTTCCGGGAACTCAACAAAGCCACTCTGAAGGACTAATTTCCTCTTCCTTTCATTGGCCAAGTTTTGGATACCCTGTCTGGAAAGAAGCATTTCTCCTTTTTAGATGGATACAACGGGTACAATCAAATTCTCATAGCACCCGAGGATCAAGACAAGACAACCTTTACTTGTCCTTGGGGCACCTATGCCTATAGGTTCTTACCATTTGGATTTTGTAATGCTCCTGCCACATTTCAACGAGCATTACTAGGGATATTTGCAGATATTATTCATGATTGTGTGGAGGTATACATGGATGACTTCACAATATATGGAAACACTTACCAATAATCCTTAGATAACTTAGAAAAAGTCCTTAGCCAAGAAATGAACCTATCTCTAAGTCATGAAAAATGTAAAATGTTGTTGACTGAAGGAGTGGTTCTAGGACATCACGTTTCATATGAAGGGATCAAAGTTGATCCTGTAAAGATTGAGGTAATCATCATACTTCCACCCCCCAAGAGTCAGAAAGAGGTGAGAATCTTTCTTGGACATGCCAGATACTACCGATGGTTTATTGAAAATTTTACAAAGATTGTTGCATCCATGTTTGGATTGTTAATAAAGGATGTTGATTTTGTTTGGACTGAGCAGTGTCAAACTGCCTTTGAAACCCTGAAAGCTAAGTTGTCTGTGGCACCAGTTCTTAGAGGGCCCATTTGGACTCTCCCATTTCATATATCTACCGATGCCTTCGACACTGCAATAGGAGGGGTACTAGGGCAAAAAGAAGACCAAAAATCCTATGCCATTTATTTTGTGAGCAAGAACTTGTCCCCTGCTGAGTTAAACTACACATTTACCGAGAATGAATTATTGGCAGTGGTTCATTCTATTAATAAGTTTCATCACTACATCATAGGTTATGAGGTATTTGTACATACATATCATTCCACCATTAGATGTCTCATGAATAAACCCACAACTAATGGCTGAGTGACTAGGTGGCTCCTGCTATTGCAAGAGTTTAATATCACCGTGCTTGACCAACCTAGAAAGGAGAATTTGGTAGTTGATTTTCTGTCACGAATAAAAAATGAGGATGATGATATTCCTGTAGATTATAGTTTCCCAGACGAATATATTTTTCCTCTTTCTGTAAATACCCCGTGGTTTGCAGATATGGCAAACTATTTGGCTACTAGAAAGTTACCATCTCATTTGTCACCTCATGAAAAGTGTAAAATTATTACACAAAGTGCCAATTACTCTTGGGTTGGTCATGACCTTTTTCATATAGGTCTTGATTTGATTATTCATAGATGTGTCTAAGAAGAYGAGGTACCAGAAATCCTACGAAGTTGTCATGAAGGACCATGTGGTGGCCATTTTTTTGACAAACGTACAACATATAAGGTGTTACATTCGAGTTACTRTTGGCCTAGCATTTTCAAAGATGATGCCAAGTATGTGAGGAGTTGTGATAGTTTCCAAAGGACAGGAAGACCTACGTCAATTGACGAAATGACCTTGCATGTCCAAGTTATGATAGAACCTTTCAAAAAATGGGCCCTTGAATTTTTAGGACCAATTTCACCCATGTCTYGTAAGAAAAACTATATTTTGGTTTGTAAAGATTATGTCACCAAGTGGGTAGAGGCAAAAGCCCTATTTAGGGCTACAGAAAAATCCATTGTTGAATTCATCTATGAAGAAATATTTACCCGCTTYGGTGCCCCTCGTGAAATTCTTACAGACCAAGGCACTCAATTCACTTCCAAGCTGATGAGAGTGCTAACAGAGAAATTTGGGATTAAACACTGTAAATCTTCTCCATACCACCCACAAGATAATGGTTAGGTAGAGTCTACAAACAAGGTTCTAGAATCTATCTTAACCAAGAATATTCAATTACATCATCGAGATTGGGCTGATAGGATTCTAGAGGCTTTGTGGGCCTATCAGACCACTTGGAAAAACACCACCGGGCATACCCCTTATGAGCTAGTGTACGGGAAACAAGTACTTCTACCAATATAATTCCAAGTAAGGACCTTCTGTATTGCCATATAATTGGGATTAAACTTAGATGAGGCTCATAAACAACGAGCCCTACAATTGAATGAGTTGGATGAGACCAAGAAATATGCCATCCAATGAACAATGTTAGTCCAAAACCAAAGGAGCAAGTGGCATGACAAGTTTATTAAGAAGAAACACTTCCAACCTTGTGATTGGGATTTGTTGTTTGATTCCCGATTTAAAACCTTCAAAGGAAAACTCACCACTTGGTGGTTGGGTCCTTACGAGGTAGTCACTTTATATGACAATGGAGTTGTGAAAATCAAAACAATTGACGATGGACAAGTCTCCTTTGTAGTAAATGGACACCGACTCAAATTTTATCATAAGCCCATTTCCAAAAAAGATTTTCTATAGGTCATGTCAACTGACAAGAAATTGGCCTTAGTAGATGGGAAAGTCCCCCCTTGTTCTTGAATGTTTTCTGAATTTTCTACTGTACATATGTAAACAATTTTGAATTTTGTTGATAAGCAATTCTAGAGATTTATGTAGGTATTTATTTCACCAGGAGTAGACAGTTTCAAGGAAATATAAAAGAACGATTTTTCTTCAAAATATTGCTATATTTGAACCTTGTTGTCTGCTAAGCATCAAATGAATAATGACTTGCTGTAGTTAGCCATATTTTTGCAAAGATTTTCATCTTCTCTTTTTCTTAAGGCATTTTAAAAAGCAGTTTCTCTTGAAAATATCCACCACTATATAAGGAAGTGATACCGTAACCATCAAGCTTAGAGGTCTCTCATACAGTTTTCCCAAGAAACCTAAGTAAGTGAGTAAAGTATATTTATTAAAGAGTAACAAGGAGGTCTGATTAGCGGTTAGCCATGGAAATATCACAATAACTTAAAAAAGAAGAAAGTGAGTTGAGCCTAAAGATACCTTTCTATTTTTCCCAATGGTACCATCCACTACACACTAAAAAGCTTGATTATATCATATGTTTAGATAGGCCACATCCGCTTAAGTACCCCTTACATCAGAAAAATCACTAAGGAATATAACAAAAAGTCATCCTCTAACATAAATACCATCCCAATTGAAAAAAAAAAAAGAAAAAGTTTTTTTTAGAGCTGTCCCCCCATATTCTTGCACATAGCAATCTTATACTAAAATCTTAAAAGATGGAGGGCCAGTCTCTGAGGGTCTAAGAGGCTAACCCACCAGGATACTAAATAGGTCTACTAGCAGCGGGTATTGGCCTGTGGTATGACTAGGTAAACCCACTGGAGTACTAAACATGCTTACTGGCAGCGGGGCATTCTACCTAGCGAGGATGGTAATCTGACAAAAAATAAATAATAAATTTAAACTTGTCTTGATGTACGACATTACTTGTAGAAAAAGATGACATGAAGTATGTATGGTTAAGCTAAGGTTAATGAACTCCATAAATTTTCCATTGGGAACTAACTTTGAGACTATCTTTAAACTCTCTTGCCTACCCCTTCTTATCTATATATAGGATCTCTTATCCTATAGGTGGGGCCATGTTCTAACCATCTTGTCTGACCAATTTGTGAAATTTATCTCTACATTTAACAAGTTGTAAATCTTCGGCTATTGGGAGAACTGACTGGTTTCCTATATTTTTGATTGTGAGGTGTCACAATACTTAGGTGTGGGGGAGGGGTTCATGAGTTGACAATTGATAACATTTCCTAGAAGAAGTAAATCTTTGTAAAAAATAATTATGTGTATTGTTTTCATGATACAGGTTATTACATCAGCAGTCATTTTATTTCTTTGAAATGCTAATTCCCTGTGTGTTATAAACGGTTGTCTATATCCTTAACATACCACTTTATTGGTTTATTTTCATTATAGACTATTCATTGCAGAATTGAAATTACACATCTTATGCGAGTGGATTGAGTAAGCATGGTGGCAAAATCAATAATAATGGAACACTCTGCCTCTACTCCTAATCACTGTGACTGTCAAAACCATTCTAAGACTGCATGCTATCCATTATAGGAGTTAAAAATCCATTTCGCACAGAGGTACCATATGGAGTGTCATATGAGGTGTTGTATGAGGTTCCGTATGAGGTGTCATATGAGGTGCCAGACGAAGTGCCATATGAAAGTATACACCAGTAACTGTCCACAATTTCAGGTAACCAGGAATCAATGGCATTTATTTGAATTAGTTCATGTTAATCAATATTGAATGATGAATATTAGACATTTTTATGATCAAATGTCCAAGTCAAAATACTTGGACATTGATATAACTTCTTATCATTATGATTACCCCCAAAACACGCCTTCAAATTCAAAATTGGCACTGACACATGGAAAATCGTGCATGTACATTCATTATGAATGAAACCATTTCCACCCTAGGTGCACTCATAAATAGAGGGATCTCTCAATTGGGTTATCCAATTATTCCTCACACTCGCCTCTGCTCATTTGCGTTCACCCCTGTTTTAAACATGCTCAACCTCTGTTCATTTTGTTCTCCTCTTTAATTGTGCTCAACCTTTGCTCAATCGTGCCCTTCCTTGGCCTGATTGCACCCATCCTTTGTCCATTTTTTCACACAGTCACAATGCCCAAATGGTATGAGCCGTCTTCCTACACAAACCTCTTCGCCATCCCTAAGTTTGCACAGTACAGGGAAGTTTTTTTGTGTGCAGGCTGGGGGCCATTTTTGTCCCACTTGCAGGGACACGACGATGGAATTTCAATGCAATTTTCCCTCACTTTTGATGGAAAGATAACATGTGTGGGGTCTCTCACCTTTGGGGTCTCATAGGAATCCATAGCTGCAACCACAAAGCTTCCAAGAGTGGGGGATAGATGGTTTAAAAATCACCAGTTGCTGCGATCGAGCTATAACAGGGTTTTTAAACTAGAATTTCAAAACATCTCTGAAGCTAAAGGATACTACAAGGAGTGGATAAAAGAGGAACTAATCAACTCTCTCATAGTCATCACCAAGTTAATCACATGTGAAGGTAGATATTCCACCTTTAAAGCCTGTCACTTTCGATTGTTAGCTCACTTTCAGTTCAATAAACCATTGCATTTTCCATTCTACTTTTTAAAGAGCTTGGAGAAGATGTCCTCCCAAGTGAGAAAGAATGTAACCAATCCCCACAATAGCCTCTTTCACCATGGCCTTATCAAACTTCTTGTTTTAGCCAAATTGGAAAAACAGGGGCAAACTTGGGATGATTTCATTTACCAATTTGAAAACCCTCACTTGACAATCAAGACTAGAAAAAAGACACTGGATCTAAGGACTATTTCTCCATCCAAACCCCACTCTCCAAGGACTCCAAACCCTCCTTCACAAGCCATTTATTTACTGAAACAAAAATCCAAGAAGCTTGTTAATAACCCTACAACCTCATCAGGAAAAAAGACCAAGAAGCCTATTTCTAGCCCCTTGATGCCTTCAACATCTCTTGATCCTACACCCAAAAAGCTACAAGACTTTCCTATAGTCCCCACAAATAGGAGAGGATCTAATCAATTTAATAGAGGAGCCTTTCGAAAGAGTACGCAGAGCATAAGAGGAAAACCTTATGCAAAACCCTTGACTACTTCAGACCCTATCCAAGTATCCTCCGATCTCGAAAGCCCACACAAAAGACTTAGGGAAGTGTCTACAGATGAATTGAAGCCTCAAAGAAAAACAAAATCCGAACCTACTTATCCTCATCAACCCCCTATTACTCCTACCTCACAGATGCCTACACCAGATCCTAAGAATGATAGACACTCTACGTCTTTCAAGGGATCTAAGCCCTCCTCCGAGATATCTAATCCTGCTTCGGCCATTGAGAAGTTACAACAAGAAAAATTTCATTTGCTGCAACAATTGGAAGAGAGGAAGATTGTGGACATGCACCTTCACCATGATAATGCAATCCTCCAAGCAAAGGTGAATTTGTTGAT
>JASDQU010014478.1:235112-246650 GCA_032191745.1 Picea mariana
TGACCCATTGTTTCTGAGTTTGATTATGTGATCAAAATTTAGGTGACCAAGTCTCCTATGCCACAACCAACTTTCATCATATTTGCTTAAGTGACATTCTTCTTTCTCTTCTTTTAACACATAGACATTATTTTCTATTCTTATTCCTTTTGCAATCAGTTGTCCTGAACTCAAAGCCTTTATTTTACAGTCTTTAGAAGTAAAAAAAACTTCACATCCTTTGTCACAAACTTGATTGACACTTAGTAGATTATGTTTCAGACCATCTACAAACAACACATCTTGAGATTTTCCTTTGCCATTACTCAGGCTTACCATTCCTTTACCTTTTACTTTTCTTGGTGCATTATTTCCAAAAGTTACATTCCCTGATTTGTTTTCACTTAAAGTTAGAAACTTACTTTTGTCTCCAGTCATATGTTTGGAACATCCACTGTCAATATACCAGGGATTCTTTTGTTTTTGGGATGATAATACTAGTCCACACTTGTCATCTACTTTCTTCTTCCAAACCTTGACATTTTCAACAGTGGGGTTCAAGTCTGGATTGTATTTCCTTAAGTGACAGTCTGCAGCTTTATGTCCATAATTATGATAGTTGTAACATTCTGGTTCACTGAATAATAGATCATAACAATTGCTATGCTCATAACTATTGTTGTGTTTCACCTGTGTCCTTCTCCCAGTCATCACATGATTTATAGTCTGTGATTGTTTGTTGCTTGGCTATCTCAATCTTTGTTGTGGAAGATAGTTATTCATTGAATATCTTGACTGTTCATATCTAAATCTTAAAGGACAATTTATAGCTTTGTGACCAAAATTAGAGGAGAAAAAACAATAACCATAGAAAAAATCTTTGTACCTTGAAAAAATCTGTCTTCTTTGAGGAGGTTGATTTCTTTCATGCCGATAATCTTTCTGGTCTACAAATTCGGTTCTGGTGCATTTTCTTTCGTTTCTTCTTGGTGACTGATTTTCCTTCTTTGTTTCTGCAGAGTAATTGTTGTCAATGTTTGAGGATTTGACAAACTTGATAGATTCTGTATTACTTGGATGATCACTACTTGATCCTTCTTCATATCCCAATCCAACTTTCAATTTTGAATTTCTTCGCTGATTTAGAATGGAGGTTAATCCTTCTAAGGATTTAATACTTGGCAGATTTTGGTGATACAATCCTTTAAACTTCTCCATTTCTTTTTTGATTTTTACTATCTCTTCTTCTAAGGCTTCACACCTGACTTTCTTCTCTGACAATTTTTGTTTCAGTATGTCTTCTATTTTCTTTGCCTCTTCTAATTCCACTTTCAGCAGAGCAAAGTCTTCATCAGGTTTTTTACTTTCTTTCTTGAACTGTATCAACAATTGTTTTTGCTTTCTATTCTTAATTTTGAGTCTGTCAATTTCTTCCAGTGCACTGATCAGTTCTCCTTCCATATCAACCACAACTTCTTCATTATTATCATCACTGCCTATGCTTTTATTATCATAATCCTCTTTGGCCATAAGCATGAAGTCATTTTCCTTATCTTCACAGGAAGAATCACTATCGGTGTCTTCTGAGGAATTGTCATTATTTGCAACCAAACTTTTCTTCTTAATATATTTCTTGTATTTGTACTTCTTTTCATCATCAGAGTTATGGTCCTTTTTCTGATGGAGACACTTAGATGCAAAATGACCTATCTTACCATAGTTAAAGCATTTGAAGGGAAACTTCCCTTGATATTTTCCTGATCCTTTCTTTAACCTTCTCACAAATTTTTCCTCAATATCATCTAATTCCGAATCAGTATTCTTGTCTTCTTTAAAAGATGCTTATCTAGTACTAGATTTATCTTTGCTAATTCTCATTTCATATGCAGTTAAAGTTCCTAGAAGTTGATCAATGGACAGGTTTTTGAGATCATTTAATTCTTCTATTGCAAAGACTTTTGGATTAAATTTATCAGGTAGAGATCTTAAAATCTTCTGATCTAAGAGTGAGTCGTCAAACTTCTCACCAAGACCCTTCATGGAATTTACAAGTTCTTCAACTCTTAAAAAATACTTGCTAATTGTTTCATATTCATTCATCTTTAGTTGTTCAAATTTCAATCTGTATGTTTGAAGTTTGGCATCTTTTACTTTCTCATTTCCTTCATAACTACTAATAAATTTGTCCCACATTGCTTTGGAAGTTTCAAGATGCATCACCTTTACAAAATCAGCTTCAGCAAGTCCATTCAAGATAGCATTCATTCCCTTAGCATTAAAACTAAACTCTAACTTATCGTCCTTGGAGGCTAGCACAACAGGCTTTGTAATCTAGTCTCTACTACATCCCAAACATCAACGCCCAAGGCCATTAAGTATGTTCTCATTCTAATCTTCCAGAAGGCAAAATTTGTTCCATCAAATAGAGGGGGATTAGAGGCTAAAGTCCCTTCATGACTTGTCATGTTTAAGCTTATAGATCTACCTTTGAATAAAAGGAACCTACTCTGATACCAATTGTTGAAATTACTAAAACAACTGAGAGGAGGGGGGGGGGTGAATCAGTTGTTATTGAGCTTAAACAATATTAAGTATTAAGTCTATTAAAACATTCTTAATCTTTCTTCAAGTGATCATCAACATTATATAGCATATGGACAGTAAAAGTAAAGAGCATGAGTCACACATAAGGTATACACAGAGACAGATTTTCATGAGGAAACCTATAAAGGGAGAAAACCTCTTCTTCTTCAAAATGATAGGCAGTCTTTTAAGTTTTGTACATCATCTATAATTGAGCACCAACTCAATGTGAGGCTGCTACCTCTGTTTTACAAGATGCAACTTGTTTGAGATCACCGACTCTCTTGTTTCTCTAGCACCCACTAGAAGGAAGCACCAACTCCCCTAATGTTCCAGCACCAACTGGATGGAAGCACCAACTTCCAGTTACACAGGCTCCAACCTGTATAACAGAGAACACTTGTTCTCCCTTGCACCACCCTGCCACCCTTGTTTCTCTGGCTGCAACCAGATGGAAGCTACAACTCCCTGTGTTCAAGCTCCACTTGAACCTTTGAGGACAACAGTCCTCCCTAGCACCTCCCAACCACCCTGGAATATTAATGAATAAATAAACAAACAACTACACAAATAAATATTTTCTTACCACTTCTTCTCTATTCTATAAATCTGGCCTTCGTCAACTTGTTCTGTGATTCTGTTGTTCTTCAATTTGTTCTATCATTCTTGTTTTCTTCAAGTCATTCTTTCATTCTTCTCTACTTCAAGTCTTTTCATCATCTGTTACTCTTCTCTGAGTTTTATCTCACACTGCGCATATTCCCAGTCTCACTCTGCACATACTACGATTTTCCCTTTCTTATCGTTTAATTCATTTTTCATCCAGAACAACAACCGCAATGCACAGTCTATATCTTTTTCTTTTATACACACACCCATAGCGGTTCACCTTTGCATCTCCTTAGAAAAAAGAAAAAAAACCGTTCGAGAAACTGAAATGCCAATTGATTGACAATCATAAATCCATTTCGATAAAAGATTCATAACTGATAAATTAACTGTGAGAGAGCACAGTAGCCCTCCGATCACATTCAATCTTATTTGCACCATTGGATGGGGTTATTAATCTTTCCTTTAAATTGGGTTTTGGCATTTCAAAATACCTATGGCCAAGTATCTCGACACTTCATGTCGCGATCTCCGAAGCTCTGATACAGGGCTTTTCTGTGCTAGCTCCTTCCTCAATATGACCAAGGCCATAACCAAGCACTTATGCATAAAGTGTTTTTCACAAATTCGCATCTCGTGAATCTGGAGATGAGGCATCTCGACTCTCCAAGTCGTGATCCCCGAAACCCTGAAATGGAGCTTATCAGAAATGAATCCTTCCCTTCTCGTGACCACCGGCGGTGACCATAGGATGTGCCAAAAAGGCGCTTTGCGAGTTTATAAACTTCATCTGATCATCGATTGAAATCTCCATAGATCTGACGGTCCAGATCTTATCATGATCTCACATCTCATGAGTTTGGAGGTTATGTTTCTTGCCTCTCCAAATCGCGATAGGCGAAGCTCCAAGATGGAGCCGGATCAACGGTTCAGATCACACCTTGATCTGATGACTGCGATTGAATCATGATTTCGCATGTCGTGATTTTGGTGGTTATGTTTCTTGTCTCTCCATGTCGTGATAGACGAAGCTCCGAGATGGAGCTCAGATCAACGGTCCAACAAACATCGTGAATTGACGGCTGGGATTAAATCGTGATTTCAGATATCACGGTTTCAACTATTTTGTTTCTTACCTCTCCAAGTCGTGAGTCGTGAAACTCTGAAATGGAGTCGATGGTCCAGATCAAGCTTGATTTTACGGCTGAGATTAAATTGCGATTTCGCATATCACGATTTCAATTTTCATATTTCTTGCCTCTCCAAGATGTTAGTCGCGAAAATCTGAAATGGAGTCGACGGTCCAGATTAACAGTCCCAATCAACACTTGATCTGATGGTCATCGGGACCCTGCATCCAGAAAACGAATTTGTGAACATCCTCCTTGAATTTCAAAAATGTACACTCGCTCGGGGATTTCCTGGACCTTTTCAAATACAGCTTCATTTGGAAATACAATTTGATCAACTTATACCACATTACTTGTTCGATTAAGCCATTGAAAGTGCAACAAACCCTCATCTCCCCTAGCTACATGAACAAGTCCTTTTCAAGTATCTGGTACAACTTGTGTCCCCTCCAGAGACATCATTCCAGCCCGAAACTCTAGCATGATCTCCTAACAATTGAATCGGATGATGCATTGTAGCATATAGAATCCGTTATGACCAAACCCTACAAACCCTTCCTGCAACGTCTTCTCATAATGCCCATCTATTTCATACTTTCTGTACTCATGCCATCTACACTGTTGTACTTTGCCATCAATGAAAAGTATACAAGCATGCGTTTTCTGTTAAAGATTTGCCAACAGAATTCCCTTCAAAGGTTGGTTGACGAGATGACCAAAACCAACTGTAACCTCAGGGAACAATTGAAGCAACACAAGAGGCACAAGACAAAATCTTCACGGCAAGAAGGAGAAGCTTCTAAAGCTGATCCTTCTCAACAAGCTTAGTCATGAGGGGAAATTCCCTTTTTGTTTGCAGTGGAACCTGCAAAATATTAGGTGTAGGGGTAATTTTGGGCCCATGATATGGTTAATTTAATGATGATGATTAGATCCTTTTTGGCCAATATTGTATATGTATTTTCCTATTTTGAGAAGTTTTGGAGGATTTTTGTGTTGAATCGTCGTGGTTCATACCAGGTACATATGATTGATGTTTTATGATGGTTTTAAGTATAATTCAACATGTTTTAATGATTATAAGAAGCTAATTCATGTTTTGTGTGTCACAGGGAAAAATTGCAGGTTGTTTTTGCATCCGGTACTCCGTCCGGTACTCCATCTGACACTCCGTCTAGTACTCCATCCGACACTCCGTCCTACACTAAAACCATGGGTAATTTGGCGGTTATTATATTGACGGCCAGTGATGGGAGAATCATAGACATGGGTTTTCCTTATGCTCGTGGCCTCCAACTATTGAGCTTCTGAAAAATCGGATTGGGTTGTTATGCTGGGCGTTTATTGTCTCACCTTGTTTCTAGAAGCCACCAACGGTTAAGATGAATTAAATGTGATTTACTGTTTTTAGAGGAGGTGAAACCTTCCAATGGTCGACCTCTCAGATTGTAAACTCTATAAATACCATATCAGTGGTCTAACAAATAGTTAGGAGAGAAAAAGGATAGTTAAGCTCTGTTTTTCCATTTTCAAGACATATTCTCTAAAATTGTGTAAAACTGTGTTTTTAATTTTAATGTTGAAATCGTGTTGCTTGAGCTCATGATCCATCATTGAGGAGTAGCCATGAAATACTGGGGGTCCCACCAGTGTTCTGGGTGCATATTTAGTCAACTAGCTTATGAATTCATACAGTGTAATCATCATTTCTTTTATTTCCTGTACATGAGTTTTATTGTTTTTATTTACTATATAAATAGTTGTTCATAATTTAATTGCTTCAGTTCAGTTTTGCAGGTTATTATGAAGGCTAATGTTGATATGCAATGAATTTTTAATTAGCAGGAAACAACTTTAAAATTTAGATACTAACCCCTGTGTGTAATTAGATGATATTTAGAATTTCTATATGCTGAAATAGAGATTAAAAATAGAGTATTTAGTTCATGGTTTCTTTGGCAAGTTTCAGTGGATGGATAGTTGTTAGTGTTGGCATGTTTACAGTGGGAGTGCACTTGTCATTGATGGCAAGAACACATAGGAAATATAAGCTTAGGAGAAGGAGTGACGATGGTAGGTTTATAGGCAAGAACAACACAGGAAGACAACGCAGGCAGAGTGTGCTTGTCATTTGATGGAAAACAGGCTCAGAAGACAACGCAAATCTAGAAAGGAGGAGTGCGCAGATGGAGGACAGATCTCAGGCGTTAGATCTAAGCATGGGGACCGACCTTCATTGGATCTAGGAGAACCTGCACGATCTTTAAAGTTCAAGGTGAAGTGGTCTTACAAAATCCTGAAAGTAGGAGGATCGTCCATCTTCAGGTAGGACACGTGGCTACAGATCAACATTTCGTTGACTGAAAGGTCAAAGGAAGGAGGGAACTAACCTTCCAAATCGCGATATGTGAAATTGTGAAAAGATCTGAGTCATTGGATTGAGGACTAAACTCGACCGTCTGATCCAGGAGGTAGATCATGACAGACCATGTCAGCAAGGATAGGTGGCATCCTACATCAGCAAGGACACGTGGTGCAATCATACAAGGACAAGTGTCAAGTTGATTCAGCATCTCAGGCCACTGGAAATAAAAAATATGAGTGACACGTGGCAACCACTTAGCTCATGACACGTCATTGAGTGACACAAGAAAGACGTCACTCCAGGAGTTTTGCTTCAGGAGTTTTAGCTTCATCACTCCCCCAAAGTCTCGAAGGCTGAAGTCCTGGGGTGGAGGATAGCCGTTGGATCAACGAGAAATCTCAATCATTGATTTGGAGGGAAAAACACTTATTTGATTAGTGAGTGGTCATAACTCATGGTCACATTGTCGAGAGTTGGAGGAAGGAGCTAGAGCAACCAATCTCCATTTTGGAGTTCTCAATATGAGTAGTCAAGGAGACTCATGGGAGAAAAACCGAAATGCGAAATCATGAACTGCCTTTTTGAATAGGGATGTGGTCACCGTCGGTGGTCACGTTGGAGGAAGGAGCTAGAGCAGCCAAGCTCCATTTCAGAGTTTACAATATGAGGAGTTAAGGAGACTCATGGGAGAAAAACCGAAATGAGAAATCACAAAATGCTTTTTTGAATAGGGTTGTGGTCACCACCGGTGGTCACATTGGAGGAAGGAGCTAGAGCATACAAGCTCCATTTTGGAGATCACGACTTGGAGAGTTGAGATGCCTCATCCCCATACCCCTGAAACGCGAGTCACGAAATCTCCTTATGAATAGGTGTTTGGTCACTGCCAGAGGTCACCTAAAAGGAAGGGGCTTAGCTAGACGAGCTAGTGCCCACTGTGCAATTTTTACACAGAAAGGGAAAAGGCGCCAAGAGCATGAGCGCTTGGAGGATCTCTGGGGAACTTCCAGAAACCACTAATTTTTTCTGCACAGAGAATTCAAAGAGGCTTCAATGTGATTTCCAGAGAAGACGAAGAGTCTAGAGGCAACTACCAGTGAAGTGTAGACTCATCATAGAGTCGAGTAACAGATGGAAAAGGGGTCGAAGACTATTACAACAAGTGAAGCCAAAGGACTTTAGGAGAAGTGCCAGTGATGATGAATGCATATGTGTAACTGCTAGAGAAGATGAAGAGTTGGCATGATTATCAAGAGATGACTAGACGTGGGAATGCTATGCAGAATCGTGAAGGGTTGGTTTCAGCTGTTTGAGTTATGCGTGAGAAAGGAGGAGTAACAATAAAAAAATTGTGGGTTTAAACAATGTCACTGTAAATAGCATGCAAAGGCATTACGCAGAAGGATGCAGGAGGTTCATAGAAAAGAATATAAAAAGGTAGAATAGAGAAGAGTGGGGGTGGCCTTCGAGAGTGATTTATACAGGTAGAAGCATGGAGTCTAGCACAACAGAAGCAAGGAACAATGATACATATCTGAGACAGTAAAATAAGGTTGAGTTGCACATGCAGAGTGAGAGAAGAAGATCAGAAAACTCAATAAGATACAAGCAGAGGGACATTGATGCAGACAGAGCAATTCAGTGTAGCAGAACAGTGAAGTGACTGGTAAGTCTTTGAATAAACATTTTCTCACTGTAATAGAATACAAGAAGAAATGATTTATATCTCATGGTGGAAGGGAGGTGCTAGGGAGGATTGGTGTCCTCATAAGTTTCAAGTGGGTGCTTGTAGAACAGGGAGTTGTAGCTTCCATCTGGTTGCAGCCAGAGAAACCAGGGTGGCAGGGTGGTGCAAGGGAGAACTGTTGTTCTTAGTTATATAGGTCGGTGCCTGTGTGACTGGAAGTTGGTGCTTCCATCCAGTTGGTGCTGGAACACTTAGGCAATTGGTGATTCCTTCTAGTGGGTGATAGAAAAACCAGGGAGTTGGTTCTTCCTTCTAGTGCTTCTAGAGAAACTAGAGAGTTGGTGCTCTCAGCAAGTTGTAGCTTGAAAACAGATGTTGTAGCCTCAAGAGGAGTTGGAGATCCCAAGAATGATAATGCACATAATATAAAGATTACTTATCATATAAAGAAGAGGATGTTTTTACCCTTTATGGGTTTCCTCAAGAAATATCTGTCTCTGTGTATTTCATGAGTGTGATTGATGTTGAATGTTCTATTGCTTACTTCCCTGCATTATTGTGATTGTCATGAGGTGATTTGTAAAGAGTTTAAAATAAGCATAATTGTTTAAGCACGGTAACAACTGATTCACCCCCCCCTCTCAGTTGTCCAACAATTGGTATTAGAGCCAGCCTCTTGTTGGAAATACTAAAACAACTGAGAGGGGGGGGGGGTGAATCAGTTGTTTATAAGCTTAAACAATTTTATACCTTTTAAATAATTATTAAGATTTCTTCATGTGTCATCAACCATCATACAACATATGAACAGTGAGAGTAAAGATCATCAATCAAACATGAAATACACACAGAGACAGATTTTCACGAGGAAACCCATAAAGGGAGAAAACCTCTTTTTCTTCGAAATGATAGGCAGTCTTTTTCTGTTCTGTACATCATTTACAATTGAGCACCAACTCAATGTGAGGCTGCTACCTCTATTTTACAAGCTGCAACTTGTTTGAGAGTTCCAACTCTCTGATTTCTCTAGCACCCACTAGAAGGAAGCACCAAATCCCTGAGTACTCCAGCACCAACTGGATGGAAGCACCAACTTCCTGATTATTCCAGCACCAATTGGATGGAAGCACCAACTTCCAGTTACACAGGCTCCAACCTGCATAATAGAGAACATTTTTTCTCCCTAGCACCACCCTGCCACCCTAGTTTATCTGGCTGCAACCAGAAGGAAGCTACAACTTCCCGTGTTCAAGCACCCACTTGAACTTCTGAGGACAACAGTCCTCCCGAGCACCTCCCAACCTCCCTAGAAAAAATTAAATAATGAAAACACAGACAACTTATTCAGATAAATCACTTCTTACCATTTCACTCTGCTTTGTAACTCTGATCTTCAACAAATTGTTCTCAACTGGTCTGCTCTGCATATTGTTCTTCAATTCATTTCTTCCTTAACAGGTTTGCTCTGCATCACGTGCTTTTGTTATTCTGTTCTTCTTCTGCTCTACCTGTCATTTGCTCTATTTCTGATATACATTTCATTTCATTCTCTACCTCCATTAAGCTTGATCCTCAACACTTTCTTATCACTCCTTTCTTGCTATTTCGTTCCTTTTTCCTTACAGAACAATCAATCGCATACAGTGTCACTCGTTCTCTTTTATACAACCTGCCTTGACGATTCCACTTCCCTTTCCAATCGGTAATACAGGGACATCTGTCTTGGAAACTGAAACGCTAACCGATTTATCATTATCAGTCCATTTCTCTTAACGGATTCATAACTGAAGCGTTAAACTGTGAGTAAGAACAACAGCCCTCCGATCAATACTTGATCCAACGGTCCAGATCAAATCGGAATTTCACCTGTCGCGATTTCAGTATTTGCGATGTCAAAATTCACAAGTCCTCTGGACTCGTGATTCTCCAATTCCCGGTGGCTCCTTTCATACGCTAGCCCTCCTGAGCTTAGCTCCTGGTCAACGTGACCTTCACTTCGTGACCGCAACCTTATGTCTCTCTATCGGGATTTCGGCGTTCTTCATGTTCACTGTTCTTTGCATTATGAAATCTCGATCCCCGAAACTCCGATGGGGAAAATCAACGGTCCAGATGCATTTTGGATTCAACGGTTATGATTGAATCGCGAAATCGCACATCGCAATTTCGGGTTTCTCGTTGTCAAGAGATTTTGTCATTGCACAGTGCCGATTCCCGATCCCCGATACTCCATGCAGAGATTCAACGGTCCAGATCAAATCTGGATTTCACCTGTCATTCCCTGGTTGTGCCACATGTCCCTGGGTTACGTGGTCAACCATCATGAGTTGGATCAACGATCTAGATCTCATGTTGATCTGACGATGCAGATTCAGTCGGGATTTCGCATATCGCGTAATCGGGCTTTTCGATGCATTGTATTCTTTGCATATTGATACCCCAATCCCCGAAACTTTGATGAAGCCTCCTATCTACAAGTGGATGGTCCCGATATCTGCTTGTTTTAACGGCTGTGATCAAATCGCGATTTCTGGGTTTTCGTTGTCGAGTGAACTGGGCATTTCAAAGTCCTGATCCCCGAATCTCTGATGACTTATCTCCCTCGCAACTTCTGCAAATCAGACGATAGGTGACCTTTCGGGAAACTTGAATGGGATCCAATGGTCACTGGATCGTTGTCTTCCTTCTTCTTTGCAAACTCTTGCTGCGCGTGTTTTCTTCAATGTTGTTCCTCCTGAGCTTTTTACGTCCGAATCCCCAAGGGGTTTTATCCTTCATATCCTGCCATCTCCACTATTGTCATCAATGACATCACCATATTCCTTCACCTCTGCAAACTCCTGTACCTCGAGCTTTGCTGCACGCATATTCCTCCATGCTGTTCCTCCTGAGCTTTACGTTCAAATCTCTTATTCTGCCATCTTCACTATTGTCATCAATGACAAGCATTCACTGTCTGTCACTAAATTTGCCAACAATCTCCCCCTTTGGCATTGATGGCAACACTTTGCATTCAGACTCAACACTCCTCTGCATTCGTCGACTTAGACATTCGTCCATTCAGACTCTCCTTTGCATTCGGTCAATCAGGCTGGACTCTGTTCCAAAAACATTTCGAACTTGTCTCCTTTCTCCCCCTTTGACATCAATGTCAAAGAAGAAACATTCTTTCACTGAACTTGGTG